>OZ023324.1:19597268-19663926 GCA_964007375.1 Ophion obscuratus
CCCCTCCCCCAACTTTACCTTCTTCTCCTTCGACTCCACTCCGGGTTATTTACGTTCGCAGAAACACCTTCCGCGAAAGTATAAAAGTAAAAATTGCCTGTATCTCTGCTCGCACACTCGTTGTGCACTGAGTGTCTCGGACCTAGCCGTAGGGCTCGTTACGGGGTTGTTTATTTTGGACTGGTGCATTTTTTCGTTCGTCGGTGGCGAGAAGAACAGGACTTAGATTTTTAATATTTTTTTTTTGGCCAGAGTATCAGGATAAAGGGGTCCGGATTTTACACAGAATTGAGAGGCTATACCAGTGTGAACGTTGATAATTTGGGTGAATTTGGGGAATTTTTTGGAAGATGAGTACGCAATTAAATGTTTCGGAAAATTGAGAATATATTTGGCTATACTTGACCTATATTCCATAATTTTCTCATAGAAAAATGTTGAGATCCAAGCGACTTATGCGCTGCCTTAGGGGGCACAAAAAAAAGTTCCCCCACTGCTGACATGATTTCGGCCGATTGAGTAGGTGAAACCGAAAAAGGAAAAAAATGTCGTTAAACTCTTAGGTATTTCCTGTACAATGACGTAGGATTTTCGAAAAATATCAAAATATAACAAAATGGCGTAGTTATGAAAAAAAATCTCTTTTCTTGCCTATAAAATGGTCGTTTTTTTTCAATGCCAAATCGTCAATTTTCATCCAATCAAAAATAGCCTACGTCATTGTAGAGTAAATATATTCAAGAGTACTCAGTTCAAATTTCAAGTCAATCGGATAATTGCTCTTTGAGTTACAATTTCACCAAATTTGAAAAATCTCATATCGAGAAAAACACGTTTTTCGATCGATTTTTGCAAGATAAAATGATTAGAGATACGGCTTTTAAATTTTTACAGGATATTCTTGAAAATATATACTTCCGAAAAAGGCATTTAAAAAAATCGAATTTATGGAGCGTCACACTGGTATAGCCCCTTAATACGCAGACTCGGCAGAGAGAAGATTTTTTAAAAATGGGAAATAGCGATAAACAATGGAGTTATTACTGTTTAAAGAGAGTGCTGTCGTTGCTGTATGTCCAATCGGTATAGAAGTTCTGGCAACTAGGGTCATATGGAATGAAAAAGTAAAAAATGTCCTTTTGGTGTAATAATAAAACTTTCGGGTGGGCGGATACTTTTTTTGAAATTTTGAAAATCATAATAATGACAGGCTGTGGAAACAAAAGTTCGATTCTCGACCAGAAAAACAACTTCAATCAATTGTTATTAACAAATGGATGAACATATGAAAAAAATCGTTCGGTTCGTTCGATAGAAAATGCTACCAACTATGCTCATTTCGAAATTAAAGTCAATTGGAGGAATAGATCTTGAAATTTACAGCCTTCTATAATCATACCTTTGAGAAAAACTAACCTTGCACAAAAATTCTCATAACTCGGACGATTTTTGGAACTTTTACAAAATCTTTGTTTAAAATTGAAGTTAAGACCCGAGGATATCAAAGTATGCATAAAAATAGTCGTATTTTTCGAATTTCAAGCTTTCGCAGACCCCTTAATACGGAAGGACTGAATTTTTTCCTTTAATGCTACTCGGTTCTTTTGCACGTCTGACCAAACACCGGCTGCATCCACTTGGACGTTTTCACTGCGATTTTCCGCCTTTGACGCCCCGGCGTTTGCGAATTCAACGTGGAATTCATCGTACAGCGAATCGTGAATATAAGACGTGCGAAAGCTAGTGCAGGGTGTGCCTGTGTGTGTGCTCGCATTTCAAGCAGTAAAACGTGTAGGGAAAGTTCGCGACGGGGGGTGGAGGGGATCCAAACGAACGCTCGTGAGTAAACAAGTAATATACGATGTGTAGTTCACTGAGGAGTGCATCAGTAACCGGGGGTTTGCGAATTTCCGTCGAAATGTCGAAAGTGCACTTCACTCGATTGCATTTCTTGCGACAACTATCAAAGCTCCCGAGAATTTCGAATTCACGTTACATGCGGGCAATATTCACGAAGAGAGTTCAGGAAAGTCATCGAAGTTGAGATAAATTCTGCCACTGAATGGCAAATTTGATTTCGCAAATTCGTCAGCTTCGGAAAATAATATATCTTCCGGAGCTTGTTTATTTATTTAGGATGGATAATTTGTTTGTTTGTTTGGGTTATATGGGTTATATGGGATATATGGGATATATGGGATATATGGGAACGCAAATTTATTTGGAATATGATTAATTCATTCGGGGCAATTTATTTAGCGTCAGAGATGCATAATTTGATAGTTTTATTCGGGATTCAAAAATGTAACTTTTATCTACCAAGTTGAATTTCGAGATTGGAATTTCTTCCTCGTAAATTAATTAAAATTTCCACTGTTTGATTTATTCAGTAGATTGTTCATACAGAATCTACTAATTGATTAAATTCATTGAAAATTAATTTGTAACCCGAATAAATAATGACCTAACGAGATGAAAAATTTATCTGGATTAATCAAGAATATCGTTTTTCTCGAACATTCTCGTTCGATTTATAAGAAATGTATTAACAATTCATTCCAATTGGATTACAACTGAATTAAAAATGTATGTCGAATCTGTTCAGTCCTCATATACATGGTCCTCATATACATATGCATGGTCGGGATAATTATTTTCTGCGATTTTTTTAAAGTAACAATAAAGCAATGGAAATGACGTTTGCAGGGTTTATTCCACGTGACTGTAGGTACTGAAATTAATTTTTTTATTTTTCATAAAATACAAAATGGCGGCCCAGTGGCCGGTAGAAAGACAATGCCTTTTTAAGGCCCCCTACGGGCTGATGCACATGAGCACCGAGAATAAAAACTAGTTTTTTTTCCCGTTATCTACACGAGTTTCGCTAACGAAGTATACATGATTATAACAAAATATTGATTTTTACAAATTTAGCATCATTTTGCGAAAAAACGTCACACTTTCGATTAAGTGCTCTAATTTGTTTATAAAACCCGTAATTGTTAATTGATTGTAAAAAAACGCGTGTACTTCGCTAGAAAATCCTAAGAAGCTACAGTTGGAATTTGGAGTCAATCGATTCAAATTGTAGGAGCTACGAGTCCGTCTGATTCTGAAAACCTGTTTTCAAGAAAAACGAGTTTAAGGGGTCTTCTTACTTTAGATGCTAAAAAAGGCCATTTTCATGAATTTTTCGATAGGTTTATATAATAGATATTCATATAAAAGTTGTTACACTTAATAAATACACTTTCGAAATATATTGAAATTAAAAAAAAATGTATTTATGTAACTCAAACAAAGTTTAAACGCGTTTTTCTCCAAACAACGTTTTTCGACGGCTTGTTGAGAAAATCTTCGAAACTACTAAACCGATCCTCATGAAATTTTAACTACATATTCTTTACAACTTTATCAATAGCGCATAACAACGATTTTTTTTAAATTTTTACATTTACAATTTTTTTGTTTCCAAAAACGGTAAAAAATAGGTTTTTTTGTTTTCTCAAAAATTGTCCGCCATTTTGATATTTTTGCATATGTTTTTTTGTTTCGGATGATCTATCTCGGAGATTTCATCAACAGCGCAGACCTCCAATTTTATGACATTTTTTTAACTACCATTTCCGTCTATAAATAATGACTCGAATGAATAAATAAAAAATTAAATGTATTTCGAAAGTGTATTTATTAAGTGTAACAACTTTTGTATCAATATCTATAATATAAAAAAATCAAAAAAATTCATGAAAATAGCCTTTTTTAGCGTCTAAGGTGAGAAGACCCCTTAACATTTTTAAAACCGCTCAGAATTTTATCAAACAAAAATAACTAGTTGAATCGTCTTCCGAAGGTTTTGCTTATGTGAAATAAAAAAATCGAACGACATTTCAATTTGTAGACCTGAGGCTATCGCCGGAACTACATTAAGGGGCTATATCGTCAATTTTCATCCAATCAAAAATATCCTACGTCATTGCAGAGTCAATATATTCAAGAGTACTCAGTTCAAATTTCGGGTCAATCGGATCATTGCTCTTTGAGTTACAATGTCAGCAAATTTGAAAAATCTCATTTGGAGAAAAAACGCGTTCAAAGATGTAACTATCGATTTTTGCAAGATGAAATGATTAAAGATATGGCCTTGAAATTTTTAAAAGTTAAGTTCCAAGTTTCGCCATTTTTTTCGACTTTTCAGCTAAACATAACTATGGCTGATATTAGGAATATTTTAGTTCGGGTGAGACCTATAAATGTCCTGACTATACCATTAAAATTTGAGCGAAATCCGTTCAATAGTTTTTGAGATATCATGAAAGCCAATTTGACAAATACAGTTTTGAAAAAAGTTCCTTCAAAAGTTCAAGTACGATTTTCACCAAGAAAATATTGTCTCATTTTCCAATTCGTGAAATATTTTTTGACTTTCCGATTTTTTGGATTTGTCACATGGGATGACTGCCTTAAAGTTTCAAAACCATTTTTCTTCGAGGCATATTATTTTCGGGATATTTATACATATCAACCATATCATTCTTCAAATATTTATACATCATTTAATCCAATAATTGAAGAAAAAAAACGATCCATTTTTCGTTTCAAAGGTATTCAAAGACCTCAAAGTTCCTTTAAAAAATCTCTCCCCAATTGAACTTGTTCGAATTCATTAAAAATTTATTCAGATTAAAAATAGTACGTCGATTTATTCGTTCTATAATTGAAATTACGAGATCGTTATTTCACCGTCGAGTTCGTTAATTTCGCGTCCCCTCCCCGTCAACACCGATCGCTTATCACGTGACGCCCGCGCGTTATTAAAGTATCACGGGAGTACATAATACGGCCCGAGTCCCGTTATCGAACAATCGGATTTTCATACGCGGGCCATGAGGTTTCTCTCCTGCGCCACTGCGTGATGATTATTAATTAAAGGGCACGGGGAAAGGACCGGACACATCTCGTTATACACGGTATATATACGGAGCTGAGAATTGTCGAGTGTAACGGCTAGCTCGATCGTGAGATTACTGCGAGGGAAATAGAGACGCGAGAACGAGCGCGAAGGGGTTGAAAGAGCCTTCGCAAACTGTTCGCCTATCGCTTTAATCGAGACCACCCCCCTTCCCCTCCCTTCAGGCGCAATGTATACCTGTATATGCGTGGAGCAGATACGATTTATGTACGACTGAGCTTCGAACCGAGCGTTTGACAGGCTAAAGGGCGAATGTGTCGCATTCGAACGGGGAAAACGACGAGTTCGGGGCGCCTTTACCTCCTGGGGTGGAAATACATGCAGAGTAATTCAGGGCAAAGGTCCGTTGGTCTTATTTTTCGCATCTAGGAAGGGCGGCCTCGTAGTATGAAAATGATGATCGAGGCACTGGTGGAAAAAGATAACAAGATATGAAGAAAGAGTTAACAATGCTATTATTGATATATTGGTATATTGATATATTAATATATTGGTATATTGCTATATTAATATATTGGTATATTAATATGTTAATATATTGGTATGTTGATACATTAATGTATTAATATAAGGTAATTAATTACAATATCCATAAATCAATATATCAATTTATTAATACATCAATGTATCAATATATTTTGTAGTTATATTTTATAATTATATAGTTACTATATGTTTTATTTTAATACATTATCAATAGATCAATATATCGATATATGGATATGGTGATTTATTATCGTATATTAATCGAAAAAGAAACTACTTGATAGTTGGATAGTTAAAAAATGATTTGATAAAATAACTATATTACTGACGTATTGATATTTCAATGGGTCAGCATAAGCTTGGAGCCCCAAACAAAACAAAAAAAGTAGGTCGACTTTCAATATTTTTTCTGATGAGACTATTGCGATGACGAGATCAGAATTTTACACACAATTGATACATAGTCTTGCTGAGTTCGAGCTTTTTTATCGGTGAATATTGGCAAACAATGGAGTTATTATTAGTTAAACGAAGGGCCGATGTTACTGCATGACTAACCGGTGACGGTGCTTCTGGCAAGTAGACTCAGTTGAAAAAAAAAGAAAATGTACTTTTAGTATAAAAATAAAACGTTCGAATAGCCGGATACTTTTTTTTGGTCATTTTGAAAATTACGAAAACGGCGAGTTGTAGAAAAAAATTGAATTTCGACAAAAAAAAAGAACTTCAATAATTTGTTATGAACAAATGGATGAATAGATTCAAAAATCATCTGGATGTACGATAAAAAATGATATGAACAATGCTCTTTGCGAATTTCAGGTGGATCGAACGAATCAATTTCGAGATCCGACTTGCATTGTTTGATAAAACAAAGTTTCGAAAAACCCCCAAAAGAGAAAAGGGCAATAAGGGCAGCGGCGCAAGTCGTAGCTCCGTCAATTTTTGGAACTTTTACTAATTCTATGTTGCCACTTTGAATTGACGATATTTTATGGCAGTTGACATAGCGGCGAAAATTCCAGCAGCTTAAAGGAAGGTTCTGCCTTGTTGGGCCAAAAAATGTAGGATTTTTCTTCAATTTTTTATGCGAAAAGTATTAAATATAGAGTGTTGATATTTGGTATGTTGACTAAGCGGTCTTTATTGAACAACAAAATATTTTTTTAAGTTTGAATAAACATAGTAGTGGGTGTGTGAGGAGCCACGTATATCGGTGCGCGGGCGATGACATTCTTCGCTTGCGGAAGTTCTGAGTCCCGGACAGGTGATCTGAAGAAAAAAAATCAAACATATTTTTACGTTGTACAATATTGTGTCTAAGTTGACCTAGAATCAAGAAGAAAAATTGAAAAATAAGAAAATAGTGAGCGATCGGAAGGAAGTTTGTTCTTTTTTCCCAAAAAAGTTCGCAGTTTTTTGCTCACTATTTTTTTATTTTTCATTTTTTCTTCTTGATTCTAGGTAAACTTATACACAATATTGTACAAAGTAAAAGTATGTTTGATTTTTTTCCTTCAGATCACCTGTCCGGGACTTAGGACTTTCGCAAGCGAAGAATGTCACCGCCCACGCACCGACATACGTGGCTCCTCACACTCCCACTACTATGTTTGTTCAAACTTAGAAAAATATTTTGTTGTTCAATAAAGACCGCTTAGTCAACATACCAAATATCAACACTCTATATTTAATACTTTTCGCAGAAAAAATTGGAGAAAAATCGAACATTTTTTTGGTCCAACAAGGCAGAACCTTCCCGTAAGGTTCCGAAAAGGTCGACATGGCTCAAAACGCCCCATACGTGCGGTGTCGTGTATTTATACGTGGAAGGCGTGGTCCTAGAGAGTACCAGGGCAAGGGAGAGAGAGGGAGAGAGTGGAGAAAGGGAACCAAGAAAAGCGTGTAATCCCTACCTAGGCCCGGTAGCTTACGCAGGGGGCCCTTATCGGTTAAACACCATGCAAACACGCTGCAATCTGGTCTCCCACCGCGACGAGGGGAAAAGGGCGGTTAAGGGGGGAGGAGGTTTGATGCGATAAACAGCGACTCGCCGTAGACTTATCAAAGGTCAATCTCTGTGCCCGCGAGGAGAAAAGGAGAACGAGCCGCAATATTCCCTGCCGGGACGCACCGCGTACTTCACAAATCCTTCCGCCCTAAAAGGGCTCAATCCGCATTCCCAACTGTTCTCATGCTAATCCTTTCGTCGCTCTTGCATCTTTCTCTGTTCTCGCCCTTCGGGACAGGGAAGGCGGCTTTTTCGAGCAAATTTTCCACCCCTTTCAGCCCTTCGACCCTTCGCTCATCGCCCTTCATGCATATCTGCACAGCAATTGTATGAAGCATGAGCTGATATACTTTATGGTGTAAAGTTTGAGCGAGTATTATCAGCTGTAAACGCCCAGGCGCGTGGACGTCGGAAAAAGAGTCCGTGGTGGGGGTTGAACCAAGTCACGTGGTCTTCTGTTGCCAGGCGCTCGATCTTCCTTCCTCGCGCTCTCTCTCTCTCTCTCTCTCTCACTCTCTCTCGGTCCTTTTAAAAATGCAAGGCCACACGCCGATACGCGTTGTTGCTCAGCTTGATATTAAACACTCCGAGTTGGTAAGAGAACGCAAAGGGGTCGAAGGGGAGGGGCAGGGGTTAGGGAAGGGGTGAGAAAGTTGAACGAAAACGACGCTGCTCTTGCTGTTGCTGAGCTCTGCATTCGAATGCATGATATCGCGTGTTAAACAGCAGTTAACCGCTCTCTTTCACCTCCCCCCTCACTCTTTCTAGCCTATCGGATCTGCATAACGCCAGGGTGAATGCAGCCTATGGAGGAGCACTACCCTCACCTAAAGCAGCAAGGGAAGTTCGTTGCATACAGATTATCATCTGCTGTTTATTTTTGCGATACGAAAACAACGAACTTTCCTCGTTCGCGCCACTTATACGTGAGAAATTTTTTAATTTCTCTGATAAGAACATAAAAACAGGGTTTCGTGTTTTTTTCCCCACCTTTTTGGAGCTTAATCAAAATGGAAAACGGATCAGGGTTTCGTCGCGTCGAGGACTCAATAAAAGTATTGTTATATTAATACATAAATATAAACCGACACTTGCGGATGGTGGTCAGGGTTCGTGTCTGCCGGTCCTTGGAGTTGAGCAGCGTTGTGCATGGCCGAGAGAAAGAGTTTAATTGGAGCGGGTAATACGTAGAAACCCGAAACGGTACACGTTGGAACTCAGGCAATGAAATATAAATATTAAAATTATATTAAAAAAAATTGTAGTTGTAAATAAATATTAAATGATAAATATTTCTTTTTTAAAACTTAAGGGGCTAGTCCACTTTGGGGCCACGAAAAAGGCTATTTTCGCGATTTTTTTGAGGATTTTATAGAAGATATGAATATAAAAGTTGTTGGGCTTGATGAATAAAGTCTTGAAATATATTTAAAAAAAATTTAATTCACTTTTATTCATTTTTAAGTACAAAAACTATAGTTTAACGTAACGCCTCAAAAATAGGTAGGCTAGGTAGCTCCATCATAACTCGGCAACGGCTTGTCTGAAATAATAAAAAAATTAAAGTCCATTAGATTCAGTATGACACCAGCTACAAAATTACCCTCGGATATAAAGTTTTATCAAAAAATAAAAAAATGGCACATGAAAAACGAAAAAAGTTTAAAAAAAAACGCGTTTTTCGCAGTTTTTCGCAAAAAAAGAGTAAAGATCAAAATTTTAAAAACATCGAGGGTCATCTTGTTGCGAATCATGTTTACAATATGTAGTTCAAATTTCAAGATAATCGGTTTGTTAGTTTTAGAAATACGATGAAGCTAGATTTTGGACACGTTGTTTCGAGAAAAACGCGCTCGAAGTTTATACTCAACCGGCAATTCCTGCACCGTACAAAATCCCTTCTGATTGCTCATCATCGTCGATTACTTCAAGTCTTGCGTGCTTTCGATTTTTTTGAAATTTTTAAAGTGGACTGGCCCCTTAAAAATGTAAATAAATATTAGATATTTAAATATTTCATAAAAAATCAACACTATGAATTACTACTAAAAACTCAAATATTTATTAAAAAATCAAAACTTAAAGTTACTATTAGATATTTCAATATTTCATTTAAAAAACTACAATTATCGATTAATATCTGATATTTAAACAGCGAAAAAAAAATGGAATTGCAAATAAATCGAAAAATAAAAATAAAATACTCATTTTTTTAATTACCCGCGTCAATTAGTGCTTGAAACGAAAAAAATCATGTCGTAAACAAATAGTTTCGTGGCAGGCAGTGGAGCCACGAAAAAAAATTATTTGACTCAGATCGTAGTGTAACCAAATAAACGTTTGATAAATAAAATCATGGCGTACACGTTCATTTGAGTCGTCGAGGGACAAACGTGCAAACGTTACTGCCTGACTCGAAAAATATTACGCGTAACGAGTTGAGGGTGGAGGGGTGCACGATGAGAGACCGTCTGGTTCGTCTATGATACAGGGGTGCGATGAAACGATGCGTGAGGGAATATGAAAAGGTGCAAAAGAGCTCGGAGAGCACTGGGCGCGTACGTGGAAAAGTCGCCTCCAGGAGAAAAAGTCGCGAGAGGGAGGAACTAGCGAAGGGTTGCACCCGCGCCTAGGGGATGATAAGAGAAGCGTGTTTTCTGGTGGCGCCGTTTTACATGTATATAAGAACTCATATTCAACCCCCTTCAAAGGCAGTAGCGCGTTTTCTCTATTGTCGTTCAACCCTCCCTCCCCCGCCCTGCCGCATCCCCCTTGGGGGATGTTTTTGTCTTTTGGCTCCCTCCCCACCCTCATATTTTCGTCGCTATTCGTGCGAGAAACTTGAAATTTCGCCTGCATACACCATTCTCCCTTGGTGCAAGATTTTCATCTATCCTTCGCAGCTTCCTGATCCAGACACCCTTCTACCCTTGTTCTTCAACCCTCTCTCGGTCGTTATTCTTCGCTTCCTTGAGCTTGTTTGGGTTTGGTTTTTCTCCCTCTTTCTCTCTCTTTCCCGCTCTCTCTCTCTCTCTCTCTCTCTCTCTCTCTCTCTCTCTCTCTCTCTCTCTCTACCTCTCTCCATCCATCCTAATATTTCATCTCTTGGGCAAAGTAGAAATTAATAAAGTTCGGAACATTGAACCTTTTCAGCCCAAGGTTTGAGCAGTTGTCAATTGATTCGGAGGGAATCTTTCAGTAGGTTACGGATATGAGAGGACTTGGAGTGTAGGCATGAAGGGAGTGGCTTAGGGTGCAAAGGGCAAATTCGAACGGAAGGGCAGGTGAGAAAAGCTTCTAGGTGTTTCTTACGCTGCCTTTAACATGCTTGAACGTAATAACGAAACTTAAAACGCTCTTGGCACAAAATGTTACGATTTTCGTCTCTTCCTGGGTCTCTCTCTCACTCTCATATTTTTGCCCTTATACTCTTCCGCTTGTCAGCTCACTCTCTCTCTCTCTCTCTCTCTTTCTCTCTCTCTCTCTCTCTCTCTCTCTCTCTCTCTCTCTCTCTCTCTCTCTGCTCTCGTTCTCTCTGTCTCCCTCTCGGTGTGAAAGAGCGACGGTCTCGCGCTCTCGTGTTCCTGTGGCAAGAATGCACCAGCACTTTTCTCCTGCAGCCATTGTTAATCCTTAGTCTTTTGTTATTCCTGGCCAGGCTCTCGCGGTATATTTCTCGCGCTTTCCGCGAACGGACGGGGTGACAAGGGGCGGGGGAAGGAGTTGGGATTGAAAGGCTCGTAGGTATATGGGGAATTCAGTGTTGAATGGAAGTGGACTGTTGAAGGGTACCCAAATGGTCGTACTTTCGGTGCCGTTGAATATTTGGTACTTTTAGTTACCTGGAGGCAGTTGTTACCTTGGTTAGTACCAAAGTACTACCCCAGATATAAGCAAGTGACAAGTACTAATGGAGGGTACCAAAGTTCTGTCGAGAATACGAAAGTAGGTACCAATGCTGGTACCTATGGTACCAATGCTGCTATCTATGGTACTAATGCTGGTACCTATGATACTAATGCTGGTACCTATGGTACAAATGCTGGTACCCATGGTACTAATGCTGGTATCTATGGTACTAATGCTGGTACCTATGGTACCAATGCTGGTACCTATGGTACCAATGCTGGTACCTGTGGTACCAATGCTGGTACCTATGGTACCAATGCTGGTACCTATGGTACCAATGCTGGTACCTATGGCACCAATGCTGGTACCTATGGTACTAATGCTAGTACCTATGGTACCAATGCTGGAAACAATGCTGGTACCTATGGTACCAATGCTGGTACCTATGGTACCAATGCTGCTATCTATGGTACCAATGCTGGTACCTGTGGTACCAATGCTGGTACCTATGGTACCAATGCTGGTACCTATGGTACCAATGCTGGTACCTATGGCACCAATGCTGGTACCTATGGTACTAATGCTAGTACCTATGGTACCAATGCTGGAAACAATGCTGGTACCTATGGTACCAATGCTGGTACCTATGATACCAATGCTGGTACCTACGGCACCAATGCTGGTATCTATGGTACCAATGCTGGTACATATAGTACCAATGCTGGTACCTATAGTACCAAGAGGACCGAGTCGGTTTAGCAAGCCGTCTACCGGAATCGATATTTATACCTCAATTTTAGAAATATTTCTCGTTTTGTCCCAACGCTGAAGAAATTTGCGGAAAAAATTACGCAAAATTCCCCTATGCATATGCGCAACGGTATACTGTCCACGAGAGCGTGAGTGAGAAAGAGAGAGGGTTGATATTGTTGCCGAGGTTGTGGCGGAGCTTGCGGTGGCGCGAGGTACACGGGGAATAAAAGCCCCGGCCCGTTCTCCCGTCATTGCTGCACCTGGTAACCGCAAATGTATTTGTTATATACCTACGTATCACATTTTTTTCGTCCCACCCACCCCCCACGACCATCACTTGCCACGAAGATATTAATGGTGAAACGACTTCGTCCGCTCCTCCGGGATCGTTCTTCACGCCCCCGGGGTCTCCGACACTTCGAACCTCTTCCGCTACAGTCGGACGTCCCGTAAGCTCAATATAAAATCATTCTTTCGTCTGCTACATTATGGTCATTGATTTTTTAAATCTTTGTTCCCCTTTAGTTTCACCATGCCCTCGTCACTTCCGGTTCACGAGATAACTCGAGTACTAATTGAAGCGTCTTTGCGTATCCCGTTTTAGTCATTTTTAGGGGTTGGTGTTGGACGAGCAGATTTGGCCGCAATTGCGAACGAAAAATGTTGAACATATATTCGTAATTTCGAGCTCGTTTGGTACTTTGTCGACAAAACTAATAGAACTTATCTCGTTCGCAAGTTTTCCTTTTTTTTCTGTGTCTTTCATATTCCCACCCTTGTCTGTTTCAGGTAAGACAAATCTTCTTGGAACAACTACGAGCATTTGTCGTCGACGTCACCCCCCGTTGTCCCTCTGCCCGGCGAATATCTCTTTGTGTCGAGAAGGATTTATCGCTCGAGGTATAAAAAAAAGGAAAGAGAAAAAAAACAGAAAACGTTATCGAGATGCTCATTTTTCAAACCGATCCCTACTTGTCCTCCTACGGCCGGAAAATTTCGGCTCGATATTTGCAAGCTGCACGAGAGCGAGCGAGATACTACGCTTTGCGAGGTACGATCATTTGTGTATTTTTTAATACGTTCTTAAATTGTGTATTCAATTTATTTCGAATTGCTCCGAGAGATAGTGAGAGAGAGGGAGAGAGGGGATGAACGATAACGTGACAAAATATAACTTTTTTATTTCACCAGTGTAAGACGATTTTCCAAATTCTATTTTTTTTAACACCTACCTAGGTTTCTGAATTTACAAAGTAGCTTTTTAATTGTTTTCCTCCGCCCAAAAAAATTTAGTTCGAAATTTGCTAGGTGCAAGAGAGAGAGAGAGAGAGAGAGAGAGAGAGAGAGAGAGAGAGAGAGGAGAGAGAGAGAGAGAGAGAGAGAGAGAGAGAGGGAGCGAGAGAGGGGATGGACGACAACGCAACAAAATAGTATATTCAATTTTATCACGCGAACACTTTTCTCCAAATTGTATATTTTCGAATCTACATTCGCCTGACTTCTGAATTTACAAAGTAACTTTTCACACTTTACTTTGTGTGTACTACCTTTATACTATTTTTATCCGTTTTACTCGTTATCAACGATTTGATCGCCGGCAGCTCGCCAAAATTCTCTTGCCTTTGTCCGATTCTCGATACAAGTAGAAAAGGCCCGACACGGTCAGACCGCCCTTTTTTCTTTCTCTCGTATCTTTCGCTAAACATATTGTTATATTTTCATACGAGTACTTTGGGTCACATAATATTTGCGTATGAAAAATTGCCCCGTTCGAAGATTATCGATTCTCTAGAATGTTGATCCAAGTAGAGAAGTTCCGACATGGTCAGACCGCCTTTTTTCTTTCTCTCGTATTTTTCGCCCAACTTATTGTTATATTTTTATACGAGTACTTTGGGTCACGTAACATTTGTATATGAAAAATTGCGTCGGTCGAATCTACTTTGGTGCACTCTGTATCTCTCGCTCTCTCTCTCGCTCTTCGTTCTTAAATTGTGTATTCAATTTATTTCGAATTGCTCCGAGAGATAGTGAGAGAGAGGGAGAGAGAGAGGGGGGAAGAACGACAACGTAACAAAATAGTACATTCAATTTTATCAGCCGAAAACGTTTTTTTCATACTGTATATTTTCGAATCTACATTCATCCAATTTCTGAATTTTCAAAATAACTTTTCACACTTTACTTGTTTTGTACTACTTTTATATTATTTTTATCCTTTTTTCCCGTTATCAACGATTTTATCGAAGACAGCTCGCCAAAGCTCGCCTCCCTTTCTCCGATTCTCGATCATCTAGGATATCGATGCAAGTAGAAAAGTTCGGACACGGTCAGACCGCGCTTTTTTCATTCTCTCGTATCTTTCGCCCAACATATTGTTATATTTTCATACGAGTAGTTTGGGTCACATAATATTTGTGTATGAAAAATTGCTCCGTTCGAAAATTCTCGATTCGCTAGAATGTTGATTCAAGTAGAAAAGTTCCGACATAGTCAGACCGCCTTTTTTCGTTCTCTCGTATCGTTCGCCCAACATATTCTTATATTTTTATACGAGTACTTTGGGTCACGTAACATTTGTATATGAAAAATTGCGTCGTTCGAATCTACTTTAGCGCACTCTGTATCTCCCTCTCTCTTTTCGAGCCTGTCACTTCGATTTGTTTCGCATGTAGCAAATATTGTTTCTCCGTTTCCTGCAACATGCGAGTGCCCTTCCACTAGCTCAAAAGCTTCGTCGAAAAGCGCAGGATTCCTACGAGATGGTGTGTGGGTGTATGTGCGTGCGTGCGTGCGTGCGTGCGTGCGTGCGTGCGTGCGTGCGTGCGTGCGTGTGTGTGTGTGTGTGTGTGTGTGTGTGTGTGTGTGTGTGTGTGTGTGTGTGTGTGTGTGTGTGTGTGTGTGTGTGTGTGAGTGTGTGTGTGTGTGTTTAGGAATCGTGTGCCTTTACGCTTCCGTTGCTTTCATCCGGTTGTGACGAGAGATGCAAGCCCAACGTGCCCACGATCGCTGGCCTGTGAAAGAAGGAAAATACTGGAGTAGAGAAAATGCGGCAGCCAGACGCACACAGTGTATATGTGTGTGTGTGTGTGTTTGTGTGTGTGAAGAGGCGCGATGCCTAGACTGAGGAATATGTGTACAAGACGAAAGAGCGAGAGAGAGAGAAAGGGAGGAGAGTGTCGGAGGAAAAGGTATAAAGGGAAACAGAAAAAGCTCCCGTATAGGGGTGAGGCAAAATTCAGGGAAAAACGTCTGTTCGGAGTCCCCTAGGGAAAACGTGACCCATCGTCGGTCGAGCCTTTTTACTTTTACCGGTGATTTTTCAAAGTGCTGCTGCTTCGTCATTCGCAACCCTTACAAGTCTCTGCCTCTTTATCTCTCTCTTTACCCCTCCGCGCTCTTGTCAGTCTGCTGCTCTTTTATTGTAACAAGCGTGGCGATAGTGACGTTAACCACAATTATTACTCTTATTATTGTTAAGATTCTTACCATCGTTATTATGGGCATGGAAATCATTATTTAACTATTATCATAATTATAACGATAAAAATTGAAATTGAAATTAAAATAGACTTTTATTGTTATTATCTATATTATGAATTATAATAAATATTACTTGTGTTATTGATTTTTTTAAGCGGCTTGGAAAATATTCGATATGACTTTCGGAAGGGTCTGTACTTCCGAAACGTGTGGGATTTTTACCCACTAAAAACCACACGTTGGATTGTAGAGGCCCAATGCTGGAACTGCTTTCGCATTACTTAGTAATTAACTTTCGTATTATTAGTAAAAGTCATAGTGTCAATGATCATAATAATAAGATTGTACTGAAGTTTGCATCGTTGGGATGTATCGAATATACATTTCTTTCGTATTCCCGTGTTTTTTTTAAGCATTTCAAGGATGCCAAACTCACTGAAACATTTTTGAGAGTCCTTAAAACTTATAACCAAAAGTTGCCAAAAATAATATTTTAGAAAATAATAAAAATAGAGAGTAAAAAAATGAAGAAAAAAAATTCGTTGCATTCCAACGATGTAGACTTGAACACCATATTATGAGAATTATTATTTTGTTAATATTATCGATATTATAACAATATTGAAACTTATATTGGCATGATTCGTAAAATATGTTTATATTAATATAAATATAATTAATGATAATAATGAATATTATTATTATTTGTTCATTTAATGGTAATAGGTTTTATTGGCTCCGGGCAACGCACTTCCTCAGCTCGCACTGGGAAAAATTCACCAACCCATGGGGGTTAGGCTCGATTTCATATTATTATTATTAGCCTTGTGATAATTATCATTAGCGATATCATCAATTACAATGAATCATGTTAATTATAAGTAATACTATTGGGAAAAATACGATAATTATTCTTTATACCGTTAATGCATTATTTCCATAACTAGTTTATTCAATCGTTATAATCATTGTTACTTTTTTTTATTTATATGAACGAACGTCACATCGTATTTCCCAAATTTCGTACGATTTCTATTTGATTAGCATCACGGTATACGAAAGCCGTATAAATTTATCAATTAGTGAATCTCTGTCTCTCTGTTTCTTTTTCTCTCCGAATGCTTTCCGCTCTAGTTGAAGCAAAGCTTGACGGTGGCGAGGATATTTTTCACTCCGAGTATTTGAGTATAGCGATGGCTGAGTGTTTTTTTCAATTCTTTTTCTTTTCTTTATTTTCACCTTTCTCTCTCTCTCTCTCCCTCTGGTAATTCCAGTCACTTGGACTCATAAACATTCAAATGGAAAGAGAGCAAGGCCGGGAAAAGAAAGTCAATTACATGAGAGATGGATACACGAAAGGTGTGTACGACGAGCTTGATTACTCGAGAGTTCTCGGGGTCTATGTGACAAGTGTCCTTTCCTTTTCTCTCCCTTTCTCTCTCTCTGTCTCTCTCTCTTTCCTCTCTCTCTCTCTCTCTCTCTCTCTCTCTCTCTCTCCTCTCTCTCTCTCTCTCTCTCTCTCTCTCTCTCTCTCTTTGTTTCAAAACAATTCCGTCATCTCTTTGTCTCGTTAGCCTATTAAAAATAAACTGGCTGTTTGTTGGTTGCGATGCAACAAGAGATGGAGAGAGAGAGAGAGAGAGAGAGAGAGAGAGAGAGAGAGAGAGAGAGAATGAAAGGGAAAAAAGCTTACAGTGAGAAATATGAAGCGCCAGTTTTATGAAAGCTATACGCAGGAAAAACAGTGTGAAAAAAGAGGAGAAATGAGAGACGGAAATAGAGACGAAGTGAAAAAGTGAGTGACTTTGTATACAGAGCTGCATTTCTCTTCCTCCCCCTTTTTTAGTTTCTCTATTTTTCTGTCTCTTTCTCTCGTTCTCTCTCTCTCCCTCTCTCTCTCTCTCTTCCTCCTTCTCATCCATACGCACAGCGAGGATTTTATTTATTTATTATTATTAATCTCAGCAACGCCAAGAGATTTCCAGAGAACCGCGTGGAAACGGCGTTTTTGGAATTCAACGAACAAGAAACACGAGCAAGAGAATTAAAAAAAAATACTCCCGCTGGACTCGTGCGGAAAAATAAGTACACGGTCTATTTTGAGGTAAATTAGCGAGGATTTAAGGTCATTTTAAGGACGTAATATCTCGCGTTTTTAAATCAAATTTATTTGAGGCATTTAAAGGGAGGCAAACAGCGAGAAAAACAGGTAAGCTTCGGGAATTTTTGTCTAAAAAAACTAACATTCCGATTGGATCCCGGTTTTTTGAAATTGGAAAATATGTATATCGCTTCGATTGGATCAGGTTTTTTTTGGAAAATATCTACATTGTGGTATGTTTAGGAATTTTTTTAGAATAAATTCGTTGACTGGAAGCGATTCAAACGCGATCTTCTCGAAACATAGTTTTCAAAGTCGGTGACCGATGTATCTCGAAAACGGCTTGCTCGATTTTGTCCAAATTTGGATACAATATTCTTCGATAGTTTTTCTCGTTCGCCACGTAGGATTTTTTTGAAATTTTCCTTTTCGACGGAATTGTGACCGTTTTTAATTTAACATTCGTTTTTTCGTTCGCAATGTTCGACGATTTTGGATTGCATACACATTGCATAAAAAAGCAATGGTTCAATCAAATGCAAAACCCCTGTGTGGCTCATTTAATTTATTTCGCTCAATCTGTAACCGCGAAAGAAGAACACGACGAATTTTTGTACGCAATTCTCGAATGCAGTGGCGAAGCGCGGTGGCGAAAGGGTAGAAAATCTTTCACCGTTAATGTTGTTTTTTATTCTTGGTAGGTGTTTTATGGAATTTGCCAGGAGCGAAGTACGCGGCTTTTTGTTTCTTCAGTTGACGATTAAAGAATGAGAGTGACAAGAAAGGAAACGAAATAAGGGGTAGTTTCTGAAAAGTCGTGTTCGCCCCTCCAGAAAGGGAAGTGCAGGGCCGGAAGAGACGGAAACATGTAGAGAGAGAGGGGGGAGAGAGAGGGGGGAGAGGAGAGAGGGGGGTGAGAGAGAGGGTGGAGAGAGAGAGAGAGAGAGAGAGAGAGGAGAGAGAGAGAGAAGAGAGAGAAGAGAGAGAGAGAGAGAGAGAGAGAGAGAGAGAGAGAGAGAGAGAGAGGGGCGGGGAGGGAGGGAGGGAGGGAAGGAGAGAGAGAGGGAGAGAGGGAGAGAGGGAGGGAGGGAGGGAGGGAGAGAGAGAGAGAGTCGGAGGAATAGTTATATAACTAGAAAATTTCGCATTAAAACTGAGTTTCATTGTACCGGGTGGCAACGTGGCGAGGCACTAACGCGACTTCGATCCTCCGCTCAAAACTTTCGGGCCGACGTCCTTTCGCGCCTCGGCGCCCCGAGAGCGAGATACAAGCAAAAAAAAAAAAAAACAAAAAAAGTGGAAGAAAGAGGAAGCTCGTGCAGCCAAACTTTGGCAGACAAGACAGAAAAATGAAAGGCGGAGCTCAGGGAGCGAAAAAGACAGAGTGAGAGAGAGAGAGAGAGAGAGAGAGAGAGAGAGAGAGAGAGAGAAAGGGCGCAGAGAGTTAAAAAAGAGCAACAAAGAATGGGAAGAGCAGTCATTGAAAAGTTAAAGGAAGAAACCTTCCGTAACCCAAGTCAGGTGCAGGGGGTAGTTTTTAGCCTTGTTCGTCGGAGAAATAAAAACGATTCTCTTTATTCTCCAACCTAATATTTTCGTGGCATGTTTTCTCATCCACACACTGAGCGCTGCGACAAACCAGAAGGTGATTAGTACATTGTTCCAAGATCGCTCGATTATCGGCATTGGCGGGATCAGGAAGGGCCGTATAAAGAAGGATTTGTCTGGAGCAGACGCCAATTTGTTTCGCATTCAGTCAAGGACAGTCGAGGGCAGGAATAAACGTCGAGTCACTTATCATGAACTTG
This sequence comes from Ophion obscuratus, assembly GCA_964007375.1. NCBI lineage: Eukaryota > Metazoa > Arthropoda > Insecta > Hymenoptera > Ichneumonidae > Ophion > Ophion obscuratus. Next base: position 19,616,732 of record OZ023324.1, read on the forward strand.
CAAAGAGCCGAGAAAGTTTTTCGCCCTTACCGGAGAATGAAGGGCAAGAGAGAGAGAGAGAGAGAGAGAGAGAGAGAGAGAGAGAGAGAGAGAGAGAGAGAGAGAGAGAGAGAGAGAGAGAGAGAGAGAGAGAGAGAGAGAGAGGAGAGAGAGATAGAGAGAGAGAGAGAGAGAGAGAGAAAGTATTTTGATCGTACGATCATAAAGGATAATAAGTGTACATTAGAGTGGCACAATTTAGAGCTCCATTTTTTTTTTTTTTCATTTTTCTCACGATCCAATTATCTTTTGAAAGCAAAAAAAATGGCGCGACAGCTGCGAGCCGTTAAAAAATATTTAGAGGTCGATCAAGCCACCCAAAAAATCAAATTTTCATTGAAAAATCGATTTTTTTTTTTCGTTCTCTTCTGATCCGTGCATTTTACGCTTTATAATTTTATAATTAACCTTGCGAAAGCTCTCGCCGGCCAATGAATATTTAGTGGGTCGCTGGAGAGCTTCGAAATTTCCAATTTTCGAAAACTTGTTTTACTCTTCCTACTCATAAATTTGACGCTCCGTAGAATTTTCAAAACAATTGATCCTCTTTTCTTTAGAAACAGGTTTTTCAAATTTACCTTACGTCTTACTCAAGAGTTGAGATCTTTGCTCTCGTCAAATGATTCTTTAAAGCCCTTTACGTAAACAAAATTCAAAGTGACGGAAATAAATAAATGAGACAAATCGTCGACTATCAACCGAAACTACCGATACGAAAAATGTTTGGACAAAAAAACCGGAAAAAAACAATTGGTGACTCCAAAATAACAAAATACAACTTTTTACTCCTTAGATGAAATATTCCAAATCTCATAGTTTTCAAGTAACGCCACACCATGCCGGCTTTTCGGAAAACTGCCGTTTTTTCAAGACAAAACTATATTACTCCGCGAAAAAAAACGCAATTTTTTTTTTCCAACGAAATTACAGCCAACCGTTTCTTTTTCCGAAGATTTTATCACCCAATGGTGAGATGACTATTTTATCCAAAGCCAGCACGTGACTCTGCAAAGTTAAAAATCGTGAAAAACCGGCATCTTCAGAATGAGGCACCGGGTACAAAAAATCGCAAAAATAAAAAAGCCAAATGAAGTTGGTTTTATCCTCTTCAAAACGCCCTTCGGTAAATTGATTTGCGATTTTTTTGCCGTGATATGCGATTTTTTGTCCGCATAGAAAAATGGCAGGGTGCTTTATACTTTTGGCCAAGGGTGTTTATGCAGGGTGTCCCTCTTATCTCTGCCATCCGAAATAACTCGGTAGTTATCGACGTGACAAAAAAGTGTTCTATTCAAAAGTTTTACGTTGTGAAGGGGGCCATCAATTGCGACCAATTATTTTTTATTTCGGTGGAGGCCCTGACGCACAGTGAAGGTCACCTCCACTTTTTTAAATGAAATGGTACATCTTTTTCAACCACTTTCAACCTTGCACTTCAAGCCGCATAAAAAACATTTGGAGGTCAGTCGTTCGAGGTCATTCAAGGTCACCCGATGTAATGAAATACAAATCTAAATATCTCGGATCACTACCAAATATTTGGTAGAGATCCGAGGTATTTAGATTTGTATCATCGATACTGACCTCAAATGACCTTGCACGACTTTGACCTCCTAATGTTTTTTATGCGGCTTAAGGTGGAGGTGGAGCACCCACAAGACGGTTGAAAAAAAATGTCCCATTCCATTTATGAAAGTGAAGGTGACCTTCACTGTGCGTCAGCGCCTCCAACGAAATAAAAAAAAAAACCGGTCGCAATTGATAGCCCCCTTCACACCGTACAACTATTGTCTCGAATATTTTTTTCTGACGTCGATTATTACCGAGTTATTTCAGGTGGCAGAGATAAGAGGGACTGTACCTGTATATATATATACATGTTGAGGGTGAATAAAAAATACGAAGCTCCATGGCCCACGATTCGTCCTATGAAAAAAAATTCTTGGGTCACAGTACTCTTCGGTAAATTCCTCAATCTCCTTTGCCCTCTTTCTCCCTAAAGCCTTATTTATCTCGGGGACTTTGGTGCGAATAAAATGCCTATATATATATATATATATATATATATATATATATATATATATATATATATATATATATATATATATAGGTCGTAGGCATTTATCAATGATGCAAAACGTATACCCGTGGTAAACGAGCGTAAACTGTGAAAGATGGAGGTTTAGAGGTTCCTATGAGAAAATATTGACAGAATCTTCACATTTATATGTATCTGTACACATGTACACGTGCAATATATAAATATGTATCTTCAGCGAGAAAAGATGAGAACCGGAAGCTTGGAATTTTCTCGTTCGTACAACTCGCCCCGATCCCCGTCCCTTCCATCGCTGCCATCGAATATTCGAAAGGCTGCAACGAGTGTCGGATCCATAGAAGAATGGGTGGTGCTGGAGGCAAAGAGGGGGGGGGGAGGGAGGAGGGTTGATACAAAGAGACGGGGGTTGCCTTAAGTATGTCTATACACTTGCATGTACACAGAGCATGCTAGGGAAAAACGACGAATGGCATATTTTTCAGGAGCAGTAGTACAGCTCCGCCAGGGTAAAAGAAAATAAAGAGGATGAATGAAATAAGGCGAGGGTGAGAGGGTGAGAGAGTGAGAGAGAAAGAAAGTGAGGTATATGGTGCCATTTTTCGAGTTTGTATATACATACAGACATGCATCTGTTGAAAAATTGTGTTGGTCCATCCGCCAAACACCCTGTGTATATATATATATATATATATATATATAGGGTTTGGCGAATGGACCAACACAATTTTTTGGGGATTGTTCGGGGTGGGGAGGGGGGGGGGGGTTGCCAATTTTTTCACCCTTACACCCTATGTCCTAAGTGTCACGGTAATTGAGATATGGTTGTTTCGTTTTTTTATAATTACCCGAAATTTCGCCTTTAAGGCCTTAGGCCGCATTAACGGGTATAAAATCATATGCGAATTTAACAATTTTTTTTCGTACGAAAAAGTAATTCACTCACAAAATTAATTACACATCTATTTAGTATAAATATCAAGCTGTTAGAAAAAATATGTTTTTTTTTTCGATGTACAAAATGACTACTCGAAACTTCTCGCAACAGCTTTTTTCCAGTTGGCGTACCAAATAACTTCAACTTATTTTCACTCGATTTACTTCAAATTAAAAAATTCTGTTCCTAATTGCATTTCGCAGAGACGTACGTACGGAATTTCTGATAAATCGAAAACTTTTCATTTTATGAGCAATTTATGCGCAGTTATAACGAAATTTTTCACTGAAAATTCCTTTCTTGGGTGCAAATTCCTACAACTTTTGAATAAAACAATATTTTTTTAATTCCGTACGTACTTCTCTAGGTATTCTAATGTAGATTGACGAGAATTTTTTTTTGAACTTGGTAAAAAATTGTGGGTGCTAAATGTCACGCCGCGGAGCGCCTAAAAAAAGATAACAAAATAAAATATTCGTAGTCGGCCATGTTGTACGTTGAAAAATAAGATATAACTTTTCTAACAGGTTGATATTCATACTAAATAGTGGTGTAATTAATTTTATGTTTTATTTTAAATCGTCATAACCTTTTTGTTTGTGGTTGTAATAGCACGAAATAACTTTTCTCGTATTCCGCAATGTGTGTTTATTATAAATAAATCATTATTCGATACAATTGGTTTCAAGAAAATAACTCTTGAGCTAACAAAGTCGTGAAAATGTGTAAATGTATAATTTCAACTTCTAAATTCATTAGAAAAACAAAGCTTATTCTCTTTATTTTAACTACATAATTAGCGATTTCTATGACATGTAGCATACCGTTGGAAAGGGCATAAACTAGAGAACTTTTTAAAAACAAAGCTAAGTTCAAAATAGCTTTCAGTTTGTTTTTTAATGAATTTTGAAGTTGACATTGTTCATACATTTACGCTCTTCTAAGACTTTGGTAGCTCATAAGTCATTTTCTTGAAACAAATTGTATCAAATAATGATTTATTTATTATAAACATACATTGCAGAATACAACAAAAGTTATTTCGTACTGTTACAACTACAAACAAAAAAGTTATGACAATTCAAAGGCGAAATTTTGGGTAATGAAAAATATACGTAAAAAAAATAATATTTCAATTACCGTGTTACTTAGCACATAGGGTCTAAGGATGAAAAAAAAACTGGCAAATGACTCCGCCCAATCCCCCAAAAAATATGATGTTGAAGTTTGCATCGTTGGAATGCAACGAAAATTCTTCTACATTTTTTTATTCCCTTATTTTGATCACTATCGAAACTCTGCAGATTTAGGTTCTGGATCCCTGATGAGGATGATCAATAATATTTTAATGCCATTTGTAGCCTAAATGTGCCAACGAAAAAAAAATCGGGCAAGACAAAAGAAAATATTTTCGTTGCACGCCAATGATGATAGTTAAAAAATGGTGTCGTTCCATATATGTATATCAGGCTTTCCATACAACTTCGAACGGTCAAAATGTTGTCTGCTCTCAACAAAGTTGATATCTTATCAAATTATTGAATTATATGAAAAAAAGTGTACATTTTTTCAAAATTTTTGGATCGCATTTTCTCGAGTTTTTCAAAATTCCAAAATTTTCAAAATACCGTTATATTTCGTGAGCATTTGATATAACAAAAAAATATTTAAGACAAAAAAGTTGCAATTTTACATGAACTCTGTGAAAAAAATTTGTTTTGAATTTTTCAAGTTTAAAAAATGCCCATTTTCACAAAAATTATACCAAAATATTTTTTTTCGGTCCGTGTGTCACTTTTGATTTTTCTCAAAAATTCCAGAAAATACTCTGAAGTATGTACAGTAACAACTATTTTTTCCAGATTGTCTCGATTCGTTGTTCCAAAGCTGTGCTTTGTTTTATTATTATGAGATATTTTTTTTTTAGACAAATCAATTATTATTAAAAATGATTCTCTCCCAAATTTTTCTCACGTGCGTGCGTGCGTGCATGTATGTGTGCATGTGTTGGTGTAGGTCTTACCTTTGAAGCATCGTTTATTTATTTTTACGATTTTATTCTGTCTCATGCCACGGATATATTCCACCCATTTAAAAAAATGGGTGGAAATAGTTCTGATATATATATCAGAACTATTTCAACCCCTTTTTTTTATGGAATCGACATGAGAAAGAATGAAATCGTCCTACATACATATATATATATGAAGGTGCTTGATATTTCGGAGTGAGTCCAATAAATTTGCTCTTCAACTTTGATGGCCTGCAGCGTTCTTTTTTCGTTTCCATATTTAACTGGTCTCATACGTCATTCTTCATTTAATTTCCTAATTGTTGAATCACGTAGGTAATGGGGGATGATGGACACGTAAAGTTACCTATGTATGCATTTATATCTGCTCCTACATACATACACACATAGACATATATATATATATATATATATATATATATATATATATATATATTTCGGATGTCCTATTTTAATATTACACCTGATTTATCTCGGAGATACTGCTGCGATCAAGTATTGATTAGAGTAAAATTTTAGGGTAATTTTAAGGGTTCAAAGAGGGGGGTTAAAAAAATCTTTTGCGCTTTAAATTCAAATCGGCGACGTTGAGATGGCCGACATGTTTTTCTTAAATGGGAACATGACGTTTTTTCACCAAAATATTTGTCAGGCCACGGCTAACAACTTTTGAAGAAATTTGCTTTTCGATAAAGTTCATAATTTTTATGTTACAACACCATTTTTTTTACTATTTCAAACCGACAAAATCTCGAACACACACACTCACGCGCACTTACACTAGGGATGTTAAAGGCTTTACCTTCTCGTGGTGCATCCTGGTTAGCGCTGAAAGAATTTAAAAAAAGAATTCTAACCTAATAATGCTGAACTTTATAAAAAAAAATCCTACAACAGTTGTAAATTTTGGCTTGACAAGTTATTGGTCGAAAAAAGTCTTGTCCGTTTTTTTAAACATGTCGGCCGTCTTAACGTCGCCATTTTGAATTTTGGAATAAAACCAATTTTTTTTTCAACGTCTCCCATGTACCGTAATCACCGCAAATTTGTTTTGATAATTCCTTCGGGTTTGTAAATTCCGACACGCGTGATGGCGATGATTTTTGGCGGGTACGTTACACTATAAATTAGGAGTGCAACCGTTTTCGTAAAAATAACATTATTAGACACTCATGTATTACAATATATACAATTTTTTATATTTTAAAATAAAACGGAATACAGTCTTTGAATGGACAAATTTTACAGAGAGAAACTACTACAACAATGTTCAGAATTAGGTGTTTTAGTTTGCCTTTATATTGTGACAAAGTGTTCGACCTACACAGGGTGTACTGACCTATACAGGGTGATTTTTTATCTTGAGACTGCTAAATACCTCGAAAAATAAGTCTTATACGATAAAAATGTTCCAAATAAACCTCCAATAGTTTCCAAGGGGCAATTTAATCCTACAGCAATTAACCACCTGCCGGCCCCCCTGGGGGTGGGGCGGGGAGGAACTTTGAAATCTTAAATGGGAACCCCTACTTTTCATTACAGATTCGAATTATACATTAAAAAATACGTAACTTTTGTCTGAACCTTTTTTTTAATTCGGGATAGATGGCGCTGCACTCGGTGAAGATTGGGCAAGCTTCCTTTTCTTCAAGGGAAATCCCCTATATTTATTGCATAATGGAGCTACGTCGAAGAAAAGTAACTTTTGTCGGAAACATGTTTATTTTTAATTATCGTAAATATCTACTATAATTTTGTCTCCGTTCTTAGCTTTACCGAGGATTAAGGACGTGAACCTGACGGAAATTTAATGCCTTTGGGGTGCTTCATTATTGCGAGTCCCATTGGCTCTCACATTCGGGGTGTTTGATTATCGTGAGTCCCCTTGCCTCTCACCATTTAATTCAGTAAGTGTTCAAACTGATGATCTTCAACTTCGATGCATTTATTCATCCGTACTTCGAATGATTGTACACAACTCAAAAGTTTGTTCGCTTTAATGTTTGCGCAAGCATTTCTGATTCGTCCAATCACGTTTTCACGAGTTGTTGGCACTTGTTGATAAACTACAGTTTTTAAGAGACCCAACAAAAAAAAAATCTGGCGACGTAAGGTCTTACGATCTGGCAGGCCAATATATCGTTCCGCCTCTACCAATCCAGCTCCATCTATCCCAAATAAAAAAAAAAGTTCAGACAAAAGTTACGTGTTTTTTTATGTATAATCTGAATCTGCAATGAAAAGTCGGGATTCCCATTTAAGATTTCAAAGTTCCCCTCCACCCCATCCCCAGAGGGGTCGGCAAGCGGTTAATTTCTGTAAGATTAAATTGCCCCTGGGAAACTATTGAATGTTTATTTGGAACATTTTTATCGTATAAGGCTTGATTTTCGAGATATTTAGCAGTCTCACGATAAAAAAATCACCCTGTATATAAATCATTATTCTAGCCTCGACAACTGTCAATTTTCACATGAAATAAAAAATGAGAATAATAAAAACAAGAATCACGGATTGCAGAGTATATTTAAAAAATTTACGTCCGGTGTACTTCGCCTCGTCGTCAATTGGGACGTTCTTTTTTTTCTTCCGCTTCGGATGGTGTGGACATCTCGTAAAATTCGTTTTTTACGGAATAATATATATACATATGTATCATTCGTTGGGTTCGAATAGCTCAGGGGTGATTTTCCTTTGAACGCCTCACTCGGTTGGGCAGCTCCTAAATTCGATGGCAAAACCGTTTTTCGCACCGTTTTCTGTCCCAGGGTACGGTCACCCCCCCCCCCCCCCCCGCCCCACCACTGGATACCCCGCGATGCGATATCTGGATAAGATATCACGCTTGGCGACTACGAGAAAAGAGAGAAAGAGAGATTGTCGAATTTTCTCCCTCGTTCCCTATTACAAAGTGTTTTCCGTCTATCGCAAGACTCCGAGTAAGAAGGATAGAAAAGGTGGCGCGAGGGGGTGAAGGGGTGAGATTCCGTCCGGAGCGAGAAAACGAGAAGGATTTAGACCCCATTCGGATTCGGAATCGGGAGAAGCTTCGAATCAGCAAGAAATTTATATCCTCTTTCCTCGACTGTGCAGCAGTTCATACAGACCCACACTTTCCTACCTCGTCCCTTTGCCATTCCGTCGCGGCCCACTGAACGCGAGAAATCGAGGATGACGCGGAATTGGCCCTGGCGACTTTTCGTTCGAAAAAACAAACATATTTGCTTTTTATTCTTTTCATCGATTTCTCGATTTTCACGAGTGACGGAACAAGCCGTTCCACCCTTATATTGTTACGGTTTATTTTATTTACTGCTTTAGTTTTTAACGCCATCGATATGTTTTACGTTTATCGACTGCTCGCCCGGCGGGGGCGAACTTTATTTCAGTTGTTGTTTGATGTGTCTGACAAGTAATGGCCGTATCTACTCGAGTCTCCCGCGACTTTTTTTTCCACGTGGGAGAGCTCGCGATAGCATGGCGACGCGAGGGAGAGAGAGAGATTGGATTAGTTTATTATGTATTGGTATTGATATTGTTGGTATTATTATTATTATTGTGGCTATAGGTGCGGATAAAATTGATAATACAGAGAGAAATAATGCATTGAAAACTACATGGAGAAATATTCAACAATAGCGATATTATAGAGGGTATTATTATTATTATTATTATTTTTATAATAGACTTTATTGCTCCGGGCAACGCACTTCCTCAGTTTGCACTGGGAAACATTCACCTACCCCCGGGGGTTAGGCTCGGTCTTAACCTAGACCGGAACAATAACGCTGGGCGGCACTCGAGGGTTCCGACATCACCTCGGCGGCCGCCCAGTCAAAAAGTCGCGCGAAAAATCCGATATATCGCTTTGCGATAGCCGCTCCCTCAAGCCAGAGGGTTAGCGGCTACCGCAGTCCACAATCGTGTTGCCTGAGTAAACGGAGGGACTCAAGTATGACCGCCTTCTGCATCCGACCCGCCAGCAACCGGACACCGGGTTTGCAAACCGGTATGCTAGCGAGGTCCGATACAAAAGACTCTTTCATCCCCCCTAGTGCGCCGATGATGAGGACAACGAGAGTTACCCTGAATCCTCGGTGCAAATGACGTAGCTCGGCCAGGAGAGGCTGATACTTGAGCCGTTTCTCCTCTTCCTTCCGCGACACGTTCACTTCGGCCGGAGCCGAGAACTCAATGACGTATATCGTCTTGTCGTCGAAATCGAAGAGGACAACATCAGGCTTAGTCGCTTGAAGCGGCCCGATGGTCGCGAATGAGAAGTTCCAATAAATCTTGCACCTCTCGCCCACGACAACGGACTCAATATCTCCTGGTAAATAAGGCGGCACGGTCTCCCGGTCTATCCCATAAGAGTGCCGTAGATGATAGTACAACACTCTTAGGGCCGCGTTATGGCGATAGACATAGCCGGAGACTGCATATACTGGGCAGGCCGACAGTAGATGCATTAGTGTCTCCGGCGATTGTTTGCATGCACGACACAAAGTGGTCGGCAGAGGCTGACCCAAAACGCGACTGCGATAGACCAGGGTGTTGATGACTCCGTCTTGGCAGGCGCAGATAAACCCTTCGATCTCGGACATCAGTCCAGCTGACCGCAAGAAGGAAAAGGTCAGCTGGGTGGACAGCCCCTGTTCCTCGATGTGGTGAAAAAACACACCGTGCATGGGTCTGTCCACGTGCTGCCGAGTCAGGACAGTCTGCTCGGCAGCCCTGATTGCCCGCCGACGTCGGGACTTCGGCAACCGAGCGACGGAGTCTATTGGCAAGGCGTCACGCCGGCGCCGGCGGAACTCCAAGCCGAGGGTCTCTGCCGCACGATCTGCCGCCTTATAAAGAAAAGCACCCGCCCCATGAAGCTCATGCTGGTGCACAATCTCCAGGAGCGGGTCCGAGCTTGTTATTACATCGCTTGCTATTTCGAGGACCATGCGGTCATAAAGACACTCCAATCCCCAGAGCCCACGCCCGCCGCTCTGACGCAGCATATAGAGGCGCGGGGTGGAAGATTGAGGGTGCAGACTCCGCTGGATGTTCATTATTTTGCGTATGCCGATGTCCAGCTGTTTAAGCTCGTCTCTGCGCCATTTGACGACGCCAAAGGAGTAGAGCAGGACCGGGACAGCGAGCATATTGGTGGCAGTGATCTTATTTTTCCCAGACAGATCTGATTTCCAGATCCGTCTGAGACGCCGCCTATACTCGTTGCGGAGGGCCTCCTTGACACCCTCAGCGTCTTGTACAGAACGCTGATCGATGCCAAGGTACCGATAAGACCCTCCGGCGTCCAGGTGTTTGAAGACGCTCCCGTCCACCAGCCGAACATCAGCCGCGACACCCTCTGCTCTCCCTCTCCTGAGATGAAGAACAGCGTACTTGTCCAATCCGAAGTCCATTCCCGCCGCCCGCGTGTACGTCGCTACGATGTTCAAGAGGAGCTTAAGCCCCCCCCCCTCCCCAGGGGCGTATAGCTTGAGGTCATCCATATAAAATAAATGGGTGATCCCTCGCCCACGCTCCCCGGGGGGCCCCGCTTCGTACCCGCGTGCAGCCCGCAAGGCGATTGACAAGGGTAATAGTGAAATGCAAAACAGGAGGGGGCTGAGAGAATCTCCCTGGATAATCCCCCTCCTATACCCCACCACTCCGGTTGACACGTTGCCTTCACTAGTCTTAACTGTGAAGCGTCTCTTCCAGAGCGGCATGAGCTGCTTAATGCATCCCACTATGTAAGGACTCACCGAAAGGCGTTCGAGTAGGTGTATAATCAGTTTGTGACTGACAGTGTCGAACGCCTTACGGTAGTCTATCCAAGCGACTGAAAGGTTACGGTTGTGCTGGACCGCGTCTTGCGTGATGCAGCGGTCCACCAGCAGGTTCTCCTTACAACCTCCCAGCCCCCTCTTGGATCCCCTTTGTTCGTGTATCTCCTGCCATGCAGGCTCGATCTCGCCCAGAACACGCTCATAAAGAATCTTTGTGAAGATCTTACAGAGCGCATTCAGACACGTTATCGGGTGGTAGTTCTCCGGATGAGACAGATCCCCTTTTTTGGGGATTAGCACCGTTCTTCCCTCTGTCAGCCACGTAGGGATTGGCACCGTCCCATCGATGAACGACGAGAAGATGCGGGCCAGATGGGTATGGGTGCACGTGAATTTCTTCCACCAGAAGATGTTAATCCCATCCGGCCCGGGAGCGGCGTGGTTCCTCATGCTACTCACCGTCTTCTCCACCTCACCCCGCGTGACTGGAAAACAGTCGCCACGCTGACTCGGCTGTTGCCGGCGATACGTGTCGAACCGTCCCAGAGCTGGAGTGCTTTCATCAAAATGACCCGCCTCGCTATACAGTTTTCCCCAAAACCACTCCACCTGAACAGCTGTTGGCGCTGTGTCGGGGGCAGGCGTAGGTGGTTGGAACCAGCGGCTTGGGTCTGAACGGAAGAGGGCGTTGTCTAACGCCCGACCCAGCCGCCTCTCTAGGGATTGCTTTGCAACCCCCAGGTTCCGCACCTTCTCCACGTAGCGTTCCTTCTCAATAAGAAGGATAGCTTTGTTCAATGTGTGGTGATGGCATTTCAGTTCCGAGCTGATTTTTCGAATTTTAGGGGTAAACGCCCTCCCCGCCGTAATGAAGTCTAACACACACTGAATACGGGATGCCTACCTCCGCGCTTCATTGATCTTATTCTGGAGCTGTGCAACGCGCCGCCGAGTCTTAGCCACAAACGCCGCCTTATCATTGCGTGTCTGAGGCTTCGACTTAACAGCCGCGTGATACACAGCCCAGTTCAAGCTGAGGAGATCAGCGGTCTCGGGGATTGCTGCCGCGAGGGACTCATTTGCCGCTTCTAGGCAACCAGACTGAAGAGAAAATTTCCCAGTGATTCTCTCCCTCCTTGTTCCCCAGCCCTCTGTCAAATCGACGCGCCAACGGGGGGGTTCCGACTGCCGGGGGGTTCGTTCGTTTCGTTTTTTTTCCATCTCCCTGCACCCCGCTGCCACGCGCCACATATTTTTGGGATGTTTCTGCTGATTCTTATGGCCATTTTAACATACCATGCTTGGCATTTTTTCACCTGTTTCTCCCTCTTCTACCCCCAAACTTCAAATCCATATACCATGCTACTTTTCACTACTACTTCCATTTATTACAGTCTTCTTCTGAAGCTACCAATTCTTGCGCTATCATATTAGCGTGGTTAGAAAAATATCGATTTTTTTTTCTCAACTGAAAATTGAAGTATGTTAAAAAAATAGTTTAGCAAAATTTAAGGGTTCTAAACATTTTTTTAGCTCGTGCTCAAACGCCTTTTTCATGTTTATTTTTCATGATTATCGGAGTATTAATTTTTGTGTTTATCTCGATGCAGAAAATGTTGGTGCGTGATCCAATGTCAGTGTTCATTTAATTTTTTCTGTAACAAAACACAATTTTTATATAAGCATTTTTTTACTATAAAAAATTTGTGTTTGCAGATTAAGAATCAATATATGTAATTCGGTTGTGAAAATTATATCGATCACTTGATGAACAAGAACACGGTGTTTACATCACTGAACGTCTAACAAGTATGGGTGTTTTTTTTTTTTGGAGTAATATGTTGTTTTGGAGTAAGAAAACAAAGTCATACGGATCCGAGAGTTACAAACCGCGGCGCTGCTGACGCTACTGCACCTTTGTTTCTCTGACGGTCCGTGAATCATTTTCGCGATTCATTTGACTGTTTCCAGTAGTTGCTGTATTGAGGTACGTCACGGTACACGTAAAAATAAAAATGTAAAAAAGTTTATTCGAACGATTTGAGCTCCCGTTGCCGTTTTTTCGACTTGAAACCTTCACTTTGGGACTTTAATCAGGATTATAATAGGTGCTTGATTACTTTTAAGCCTAGAACTCACGAGCGGGGTCCAAATGCACCCCACGCGTACTTTGAACTACGCTCCTGAAGTAAGGAGCGATATTATCGACTATTGATCTGAACCATAATTCAGTTCGAAGGTCTAAGAGGAGTGTTAGGTCGGTTAGAGTTTCATTTGGTCGTTGATTGTCACGCTGTGCGCTTTGAAATTACGCGTGGGATGTGTACGAACCCCAGTCATGAGTTGACGTCTTACTTTCGTGACGGTAAGTTAATTTTATATTTTATACTGGAATCATTATTTTGTATATATCATTCCGGAATCTGAGGAAAATATACAAATATATTATTTATAAAATACAATAAATAATAATTTAAAAAATTGTAAAAATAATGGCTCGCCGTTATAATTTGCGCTCCGTATCGGGGGCTGTCGATACTCTACTAGAAAGAGAGAAGATCGAAGCATCCGATATCCCATCAGAAAATGAAGAAGACCACGAGGAAGCTTGGAGCGGTTCAGAGGATGAGTCGAAAGACAATGAGTCGATTGTGCGGCAATCGATTGAATTTTTTAAAACTACTTCTTTACTTTAACAAATTTAACAAATTTATGATAAAACTCTTAAAATAATATCCTTTTTCTAAGAATTTTCAATAAAATAAACTGTTAAAACACAATTTTTGATTTTCGGATCTTCGTCATATTCAATATCCCAAATAAATATACTTTTTTAATTGAATAAAGTGACAATATTTTTTGTTCAATAGTCTGGTGTATCTCCTTCAAAAAGCCGCTTGATATTTTAAGATCGGTTGAGCGGTTAAAAAATTACAAATTTTTATTTAAATAATGAGCTTTTTACTGATTTTTTCCGGTTTTCAGCGTTCGAACGAGTTTTTCATGAACTAAATGGGCATAAAATTAGATTTCCCGAGCACCATTCTCTTCGTTATGAGAAAATAAAGAGAACGACGTACGGAAAAGTCTGTTTATCAGCATAGGGCCGGTTTTATTATCAAGAAACGCGTGGAGTTCGTTCGAACCCCATTTATGAGTTTGAAGGTACAAAAATGTATTCATGAGGTGTAGGGTTGAAAACATGCAAGTTGTCAACGATATAGTTAAGCGAGCCGTTTCGTTGATATAAGATTTCAATGGTTTAATTATGAAAAACGAAGACCAAAAACAATGTCTGCTGCAAGTCGCAAGCCAGCACCGAAAAACCCATCCCTTTTGCGAGAAGGAAAATTATTATTCGGCTCGATCTTCGGAGTAATTACGTAAGTTTTTCAACAATCGCATACTGTGATCCAGAATACATATTTTTTAAACATCGCTTGGAATTATTATTTTTATTAAAACTACTTGAAATGAAAATGACCTGTTTATGTTAACTTGAAAAATGCTACAGAGCATAAAAAGTTAGACGATAATTATATTATTATTATTATGCCTATTGGCGGATAAAAAAATGACAAAAAATAGTTTAAAAAATCTAAAAGTCACTTGAGCACTACCTAAAAAAATGTTTAGACCTCTCAAATTGGGTATGAATTGCTTTTTCATAATGTAGCAACATTTTCGGTTGAGTACCGCGAAAAAAAATTCATTGAACCCCTCTAATATATATATATATATATATATATATATATATATACAGGGTGGATCAATAACTATTAGCACCAAGGATGTCTTCGAAACTATAAGGTTCACAGAAATATTTGCTGAAATGAAATTGCATAAGACGAAAGGGACCATCCGATAGCGATTATAGTTTTTTTGCAGGTGGAGGTACTTCGGACATTTGAAGGTCAACTCCATTTTTTAAAATGGATCGGTATGTTTTTTTTCTGTATCATGAAAGAGGAGCTTACAGCGAGTTCAACGGCCTATAACATAAGGTCATTGAAGGTCACATTTAGACTTCTTTCAATGGGGAACATTGAAAGATAAAGTGTACAAAGAAGTGTACGAAGAAGTACAACTACACTTGACGACATGCAACAAAGAATTATTACAGCCTGTGCATCAATAACTGCTGATGCTGTAAAACTTGCAAGTCAATCAATCGAAAAAAGAATCCAATGTTGCATTGATACTGATGGTCGTCATTTTGAACGCTTACTATAAACGTAGTAATTTTATTTACTACCGAAACTGTATTATCGCCTTTCTCTACTTTCTATGACCTTCAATGACCTTATTGTATATGTCGTTGAACTCGTTTTAGCTCCTTTCTTTCATGCTACAGGAAAAAAACATAACGATCCATTAAAAAAGTGGATTTGACCTTCAAATGTCCGAAGTACCTCCACCTGCCACAAAACTATTATCGCTATCGGATGGCTCATTTCGTACTGTGGAATTTCATTTCAGCAAATATTTCTGTGAACCTCATAGTTTCGAAAATATCCAAAGTGCGAATAGTTTCTGATCCACCCTGTATATATACAGGGTGAGGCACATAAAGTGTTACAGAGCAATATCACTCAAACTATTGGTCATATGAAAAAATGTTTCAGACAAAAGTTTCAGTGTTCGAAAAAGCCGTCATACTCGTCCACCTTTTTTTTAATCGGTGGAGGTGCTGAAGCTACGTCAAGGTCAACTGCACTATTTTAAATGGAATGTTACATTTTTTCCGCAACCATCTTGAGGAGCACCTTAAGCCGCATAAAAAAACATTAGGTGGTCAAAATCGTTCAAGGTCATTCAAGGTCACCTATTAAAATGAAATACAAAACTAAATATCTCGGATCACTACCAAATATTTGGTATTGATCCGATATATTTTGATTTGTATTATCGATACTGACCTTGAATGACCTTGAACGCTCTTTGACCCCCGAATGTTTTTTATGCGGCTTGAGGCGCTCCAAAAGATGGTTGGAGAAAAAATGTACCATTCCATTTAAAAAAGTAGAGTCGACCTTGACGTAGCTTCAGCGCCTCCACCGATAAAAAATAGGGTGGTCCAGTATGACGGCCTTCTCGAACACTGAAACTTTTGTCTGACCATTTTTGGATATGATCAATAGTTTGAGTGCTAATGCTCTGTAACACTTTGTGCCCAAACAAATTCACCCTGTATATATATTTTTTCATTGATTAAAAAAAGTTTGCTATACATTTGTATTCCTGTATTGCCGATTTCTTGTGTAAAAGGACTCGCCTGAGTATTTTCTCGGTGTATGGGCATTCGTCTGTAAAAGTGCTGGAATCCAAGAAAAATAAGTGGAGACACGGATGCAGGATACGTGCGTTCATGTGCCCGTATATACGTCCGTATTGGATAAAACGAGGGGAAACGACAAGGAGAACGTGAACAAAAAATATGGTGACGATGCTTGACGGGAAAGAGCCTATGGGACAGAAGAAGTCGCGCGACGAAAACGTCAGATTGACGTAGCTCTCTCTCTCTCTCTCTCTCTCACTCTCTGACCATCCACCAGCAACTCTTCTAGGCTCGCATAACAGTTAATTGGCGCGAGGCAATTACGTCTTTTGCGCGGGCGTCGGTGGGGGGGGGGGGTGAAACGAGACGAACGAGAACGACGACGAAGTTTTCCCGGTAACCGGATAAAGGAAGGGAATTAGAGAACGTGACGGATTTCGCGTCAAGTCTGTGAGGAGGGCACGATGTTGCTTTTGACCATAGAAGGAGAAAGAGGGCGAGAGAGAGAGAGAGAGAGAGAGAAAATAACGAGTCAAGATTCGAAAAAAAAGAAACGCGCCGACGAACGTACCGGATGAGATTTTCCGACAAATATCCTTCTCCATCGCGCCTCTCGATTATTCAATAAAGTAATTAACACGAATATCTGTCTCCCTGCTTCAACGCTAAAATCCGCGATAACTTAATAGAACAATGATTTCGATAGCACGGCTTCCTCCTTCCCCTCCACGGCCTCTTCCAAAATCGGCCACATTCAATTAGTAGCGATAATTCGATACAATGGAGCGCCACATCCGAATTTCAGTGAAACGCACATAACGCGTCCCTCGCTCGTTCGGCCGCGAAAAGAGAATATCGCAGAAGGGTGCGGATAGCTCATTGTGCTACCTGGGCCATTTGCGCGCCCGCGCGCTCGGACGACGAACTTTTGTTCAGCGGAGCGAGTGACTCCGATAATAATTTTGGCCTGTTCCACACATGTATGTATATATATAAGGGTGCATTGGGAATTGTTTAACACGCTTTTTAATGAGAGCGAAAATCGACGACCTGGATAATACAGTGCTGGGGCCCCACGTGGGCGCAGGGTGAAGTGCTACAATTCGCGTTTTATGAGTTCGAAACGACCGGATCGACATAGCTTCTCTATTATTATATATTTCATATCTCGTACCTCGCGAGTCACTAGAAGTGGGCACTCGAAAGCTGCAACAAAAATTAAATTTAAGCGGATAAAAAAATTCTCCGACAACATTGAAAAAGTTTGTCATGATCCAAATTTCTGTCTGCTGAATGCTACTTTTTTTTAGGCAGCATGACACTACTGTCAAGGTTGATGCGACTTTGACTACTGGCATTTCAAAATTCCATCTTCCACTTCCTTTTTCAGAATGAACCCGGTGGCCTATCGTGACATTGGGGTAACGTTGGCGTGGGGATTTTTTTTAAGTGAAGCCGTTTTTGCTCCAGCATCGAGCTTGGTATTTCCGGGAGCAAATGAGAATTTTGTTTATTAAATCACGCGCTCAAAGGGTTGACCACTGGTCGCATAAGGAATTTTTTCTTTTCTTTTTGTTCGTACGAGTTGCGGATTCGCGAATGCCTAACAGCGTCCCCTTTCGTGTGTCCAATGCTCAGTGACTCCCCCGGTTGGCACGTGTGTGCAGTAATGCTGGAAAAGCGCGCGGGCCACGACGGGGCATGCGAAATCGCGTTACGTGGGTTACGGTCGAATTAACGTTAAAAGGCCGTGTCCACTGGTCTCTCTCTCTCTCTCTCTCTCTCTCTCTCTCTCTCTCTCTCTCTCTCTCTCTCTCTCTCTCTCTCTCTATCACTAGGGACCAAGGAGAAAACACACCCCAGAGCCAATGCACGCAAGTATCCGCAAAGCGCACGCGCTTGCGTGTTATATCGCCCGTATTTTACGAATTATTGAAAAGCGCCGAGAGAACGGGTGTCCGCAATGGAGACCCCATTGAGGGGGTATATAAATATATGTATGAGAGCGTGTTGGAATTCATCAATAAAGAGGGAGAGAGAGAGAGAGAGAGAGAGAGAGAGAGAGAGAGAGAGAGAGAGAGAGAGAGAGAGAGAGAGAGAGAGAGAGAGAGAGAGAGAAAGAGAGAGAGCGAGAGAGAGAGAGAGAGCGAGAGAGAGAGAGAGAGAGAGAGAGAGAGAGAGAGAGAGAGAGAGAGAGAGAGAGACAGAGAGGGCCACGAATAGCGCGCAAGCGAATGCGAGCACTCGAATAATTATCGGGCCATTTATATATTTGCGAATTGTTCACTCCGCCACTGTCCTTCTTCCCCTCTCCCCCGCCCTTCTTCCCCAGGTGTACAATAGCCACCCAAAGGGCGTTCGTATTCCGGGATTTTCTCGAATTTCCCGATACACTCGAAATAGAAATGCTAATTCTATCCTGTTGGTTCGAATGCTCATCCTCCGAACTAACGGATATTGTTTTTTTTTCTTCCGGTTTTCGTCTCAATTTCTACTCACGAAAAAAGGAACGTCAATAATCCAATTTCGAATTACGACCTAATGAAGTCTCATTGAATTTCGTTGGGCGGCTGCGCGATCTCGTTCCTTTCACAGCGAACCTGCGAACCGCCTCGACAAATCAACTGGCCCTGGCGCTATCGGGAGAAGCAGGATTTAAAAGACAATTTTTGAAATTGTCCGTGAAAATCGTGCGACGATGCGTACAGGATGTCTTTGATAATTCGAATATTCGACCATGCACGGAGAGTATGGTGATCTCAACCGTATTGTACATATATTTTATATACAATAATATTTAATAGCCATAGTTACTGCAAAAAGTATTGTAATGCTCACTGATATTTTAGCAGTTGCTTGCTCATGACTTGAGCGATCTCTAAATATTTGTTGACCGCTCGCAGCTTCCGTGACTTTTTTTTTTTTTTAGATAATTGTCCGGTGAGAAAAACGAGAAATAAATTCACATTTGTGAAAATTTTCATCAAATGGATATTCCCTGATACTATAGAGAATTTACTTCGCCAAGATTCCAATAGTGAACTGAAAAATATATGCGTTGATTAAAAATGTTGCCTGTGATTTGCGACGATGTTTCTTTGATTTCAGTGATTTTTACCATATTATAAGATATGACCTGCTATACGCGTATTCGATGTGTCATTCAAGTGTTGACGCAAAGCATGCCCGTCTACTAAATGCATAGAATATTTCATAAATCCAAAATAAAATAAAATACGCAACCTTTAGTTCTACCTTGATGATTTTCAAAATTATAATTCGCCATTCCCTGATCTTCTGTAATGATTTAATTCGAAGAAAATATTTCGCCTAATCGAAATCGAACCTAGAACCTAACTGCCTACCTTCTGCCCATCCTACGCACGCTGCCACTACGCTACCGAGTACTTTTGGCATATTGAGCACAGATGTGGCATAAGAGATAAATGTAATTCCATCTGTAATTCCGAATAGCTGTTACCGGCGATTTAGGTGAAATTTAGCACAGATCTTTTTTTTTAAATATGTCAGAGTTCAAATGGATTTTTGGCGCTTCGCAATACTTTTGTACCATATAATAGTGATTTATACGATATTATATGAATGACTTGCTAAATGCATAGTAATGTGTGTCCTACAAGAACAGAAGGTGAACTGCAAGAAGAAGTGTTGAACTGATATCCTATTTTTGCAATGCAACAAACATACTATGTAACACTTTGTGAGACATTCGTAGTTTTTAAAAATATTTAGCTGCGGCTGCTCGAACTGCAAATAATTTACGTTTTTGCTATAAGTAAACTTTACTATAATTTTTTTCGAATAGTCACTTGTCGTAAGGTCTTCTGACAAATTATACTCGGAAAACGTTAATGTTAACCACGTGAATTGTACACACTTAACGGCGGGGTAAAGTTAATTCGGCGAAAAAAAGGCATGTTTTTAAGATTTTTTTTGGCGTAATGAATAGTGTTCGTTTATTGAAAAATTTACATATAATAAAGTAACATTTTAACAACATTCTCCTAAATTTGCATTGCAAAATATTAAAAATTGAGCGAGTGAAAATTAAAGCCCGAAGGCGCCTCGAAAAAAAGTTGGTTTGCGGTGTGCACCATAACTCGCAACAGAATCATTTGAAACAAAAAAAATGCATTTTGCATTTGTTAAAGGAGATGTTTCCCGAGGTAATGAAGGGAGGATTTTTTTTTTTCGATTTTTCGATTTTTCGTAGCACTTGGGAGGCAAAAACCCGATTTTCGCAAAAAAAATCGGCTAATTTGTTGTTGAAAAATTAGTAATTATTAAAAAAAAACAAAAAAGCCTTCGACAATACCTGGTGAATTATGTGAAGAAGTACTGTGCAAAATTTCGAAGCGATTGGTCCAGTAGATTTTGATTTGTCGTGCACACGGACTTCAAATATGACAAGTCTCAGAAAAACGGTTTGAAAAACGCAGAAGAGAAGAGAACGGCATGGAGCAATAGACGCTCAAATACTCATAACTTCGTCAATTTTACTCCGATCGACTTGAAATTTTAACACAATATTCTTGATATATTATGCATTCATTTAAAAAACTTTTAAAAAATTTAATACTTTACCCCGCCCTTAAAAAGAACAGTAGACGCTTGACTGAACAAAATCTAACGTACAGTATCCAACATTAGTATTTGTACGCCGATTTTGTTATAGCACTGAATTGGCCATATCTATATTGTCAAGCCAATGGCGAATAATCATTTCGGGGATAAGAGGTAGTCAAACACGCCACTCAAATCGCATGTTTAGGTATATAGTACAGTCGTGCCGTCGCGGAAAAACCCCGTAATCGGAAGAAAAAAAAGTAGAAAAAGGCCAGTTTTTTGACACGTGATTCTGTAGGTGCCGCGGGTGCTAAATTCAAGTTTGCCTAAAATCGGGGTGCAGTGTTTTTTGTAAGGAAATGAAGGGGGATTGGGTTTGATGTCAAACTACAACCACTACGAGGCCGGCGCCGTGAGATAAAATGTTCAGAAACGTCCGGGCTTTATTTTTGTCCACAGCGCCGAAATTGTGGAAGCTCATTTTGGGGGAGCAAAAGTGGGATGAAATTTTGAAAAATCAGGTTTTATTCAATAACTATTTAGGAAAAAAATCGTATACTTTTTGTTTAAATGGGAAAGTTGTAGCCAATCAAATGACGCGTCGATCGAGTATTTAATCATCACTCTCCGATAATATATTCACTCCCAAAAAAATTGTTGAAACACAAAAAAAATTGTCTATTGAATAACTCGAAAAAAATCAATGTTTCGGGTATGGTTTAAATGTACGGAATATAGAGAATAATTTTTTCTATATTTTCGTTTCTACGAACGAACCTTGAATTTGGCTTTTTCCATCCCAGGGGGGTTTCCAGAATTTTATTTTTCAAATGAAAAATGAAATTCTGGAAAAACTATTGTACTTGAACCCTCAGCTATATTTTTGTCCATAGCGCCAAACTCGTATCTCTTTATTTTCGGTCAATAATTTTCCCACACTTTCGTTTTGGCTTTTGAACCTTCGAAAGGGGTTGGGAAAAGAAAAAAATTCAAGAGTGGTCCATAGAAACAAAAATATATAGAAATCTATTCTCTACATTTTGTACGTGTAAACCATGCCCGAAAAATCGATTGTTTTTTTTTTAGTTATTTAATGAAAAAAAAATTATTTATATTTCAACAATTTTGTTGTGGGTGAAGATATTATCGGAGAAGGATGATCGAATACTCGGTCGAGGAGTCTTATTAAGGGCTACAACGTTCCCATTTGAACAAAAATTGTATGAATTTTTCCTAAAGAGTGATCGAATTAAAACTGATTTTTCAAAATTTCACCCCACTTTTTCACTCCCAAAATGAACTTCCACAACTTCGGCGTTGTGAATAAAAATAAAGCCCGGAGTTTTCTGAACATTTTGTCTCCCGGCGCCGACCTCGTAGGGGTTGTAGTTTGACATTAAAGGACAACACCACTGTGACCCCCTGTTTTTTTGCCATTTTTCAAGAATTTTTTTTTGTGGGAAAAAAGAGATATTCGAAACAAAAAAAATTTTGTTTTGTTCGTTGTTTATTGAAGATACATAAAAAAAAATTCAAATTTTTCACGCCCCATGGTGACGCTGGGGAAGCTCCCGCGTCAGGTACTGTTGCCTCTGCAGTGGTTCGCGGCACGCAGCAGAACTCTCTTCAAAGTCGATCTGAAAAAAAAATACCGAGTGTTTTCGTTAATAATATGATATTTTGAAGAGAAGTACGTAGGGATTTGAAAAAATATTGATTTTAAAAAAATAGGCACGCTTTTGAAATTAAAGGACGATTTTCGAGCAAAATTTCTCGTCGAAAATAGGCTATAACTTTTTTTATTATTGAGATATCGAAAAAATCCTATGTACTTCTTTAGATAATCTAGTTTTATTGATGCAGTCCAAATTTGAAGTCGATCGGATAAAAATTGCTCGAGTTCTGCTCGGTGCCGCACTCAAAAAAGTGGTTTTGAGAAAAAGGCGTTCAAAGTTTTAGGTTTGTTAATTTATGAGATGAATTGGAAAAAAATTTATTTACCTTTAATCAGCGATGCCGGAACCATATAGCTGGCCTTCAAGAAGCAAATCATTGTCCCTAGCATCTTTCCTCGAACTTGTAGAGGCTCTTCTTGCCTCTTTTGCAGCGTCTGTGAGCGAGCGCTCCGCCAGCTCGATCCGCGCTGCGTCAGTTTCAACGCAAAAATTGAAACAATTTGGGCCGATAGGTATCCCCAACATCTCCAAAACATTCATGAGGCTTCTCAGGCCATCATTGAATAATAATACCGCGATACCAGCTGCAATATCGACGATTGACGATTGACGACTTGAAAATTTTTCAATTATCGCCACCTATGGCTTTTTTTCGAAACTATATTTATAACAATAGCCGGTTTTTGTGAAGGGAGATAAAAGAATACACGGGAAAGACCCGCAGGATCTGGGAAAGGCCCAGTATACCTGCCGACCCTGAGGCGCGCAGCTGCGCGGGACCGCGAGCGTCACGGAGCGCTGCACCGCTCCACAAAATATTCAATATCTCCGAAAATAATTATTTTTTCGACCTGGGTCCAACGGCATCTTAATCTTAAATGTATTTTAGATTTTTCTAGATGGTTTTCAAAAAATCGATTTTTTGAAGCCGTCACAGTGGTGTTGTCCCTTAATCCACCCCATCCCCCTGTGTCCCCTATAAAAAAACCCTACACCCCGATTTTTAGGGAAACATGGATTTAGCACCCGCGGCACCGAAAAAATCACCTGTCAGAAAACTAGCCTTCTCCTATTTTTTTCCGATTACAATATACAGCACTACTGTTCTAATACTTTTTGCTTATAGTCTCGGGACAACTATATTATAATTGCGGTGTCAATAAACTATAACGAATTCTACTATCCCCTCTCTTACCATGGGCGTTTGTTGTAACTCCCATGGATTTTTCTCTGACAAGGAACATCCCTCAGGTGACACCCTTCGATTATGTTGAAATTTGGATATGTTCTAAAGCACCGAAAAGTAAGCGATACGTATTTTTTTTATCGGCGGAAAAGCGGTTTTAAGGGGCAAAACCATCCCTTAATATAGGGGTGGTTTACCCCTTAATTTTTTTTGCAATGTCACTATAGTGGATTTTTCATTGCTTTGGATTGGAAGAATTTTCGTTTTTGTATCATTAAAATCGGTGGACTCTTAGTGTGTGAAACTGCTACCCGAGTCGAAATTTAGACCCTCCTTTGAATGCTCGAGAACCTATTTCTTTTGTAACGCACAGACCGCCGCCCTCCTTTGACTCCTCTTGAACCTATATGGAGAAATTTGCACCGTTGGCGACCCTCCTTTAGCCCTACTGAACCTTCTATTGAACCTCCTGAGCCTCCTTTAGGCCTATGGGCTCGGCTTGCGTGAACCTACAGAACCTCGTTTTGGCCTAAAGTCCTATCTGTACCCTACAGAACCTCCTTTGAATCCAAAGCAGAAGGAAAATGAAAGATTGGATCCAAAGGAGTTCTGTAGGGTCAAGCTATATCTGAAAAATAAATTATATGTGTGAATTAAAAATATGATGTTTGATTATTTATTATAAGATTGATTTATTAATTCGAAACATATACATACATTGTCACAACTATAAATTATTTCGTGTAACTTAAAAAAACGTTACATTAAACGTATACTATATATGCACTATAGTATAGTACAAATATAGTATACGTTAGTAGTCCAGTAAAGTACGCTGGTACTACATTTGTTTGTGTGTTTTCAAGTTTATTTCATTATTATAAATAAATGATATATAGTTTATCTGAAAATATTTTTTAATTATAATTATCCCTTCTTTGGAATATCGGTGAACTGCGGATGGGAGAGAAGGGGGGGAGCGGAGGGCAGCATATTGAAGTAGGCTTAAAGAAGGGTTAGTAGGGTCAGAAGAGGTTTAAAGGAGGGCTAGGAGGCTCTGCGAGCCACCGGTGAAAGGAGTCAAAGGAGAGTTAGTAGGGCGAAAGGAGGTTTAAAAGAGGGTCTGTAGGTTTGCGTGAGCATTAAATCAGGCTCACTAGGGTTTAAAGGAGGTTCAGATGAACCTACTAAACCTCCTTTGAGTGAAAAAGTCCAATTTCTGCCACTTTTGGAGGTTCAGTAGGTTCTCATATACATGTTTTTGTGATTTCCATTTGAACCTCTTGAACCTCCATTGAATGACAAATTGGGATCGAAAGGAGGTTTAAAGGAGGGTCTAAATTTCGACTCGGGTATATTACCCATAGAGATGCCTTTTTTCGAGGGGTGGTTTCACCCCTTAAAACCTCTTTACCGCCGATAAAAAAAATACGTATCGCTTACTTTTCGGCGCTTTATAACATATCCAAATTTCAACAAAATCGAAGAGTGTCACTTGAGGGATGTTCCATGTCCGGGTGATATTGACATTTGCATCGTTGGAATGCGATGAAAATATTCGTTCCCCTCATTACCGATTTTTTTTGACACATTTAGCGTACAAAAATCACTTTAGTACTTTAAAATATCCTTACGAGGGATCGTTAAACCAAATCTGCAAAAAAATATTTTAGAAAGTAATAAAAATAAAGTAGTGAAAAAATAATGAGTTTTCGTTGCACTCGACCCAAGGTTGAAAGAGGCCTCGTAGCCTCGACCTTACGAAACGCCGATTCGCTACGTACTGCAAGCTAAAACGGACGATCATTCGGTTCTTAAACTCTACGAAGAAGGAACGAAAGTATTGCGTCGGAGGTCGCAATAAGTTTGGCTAAAAAAAATGCTGCAAATACGTCCCAAGTTTCGTGGCAATTTTATTTGCCAATTTATTTGCGACGCAACTCCGCCTCTCGTACAATTGGAAAAAGAGGTCAGGACGCGCGCGGGTGGCGGGGGGAGGGGAGTGGTAGAGAGAACGCAAGGCAATCGTTTTTCCATTATAATCTCTTGATTCGAAACGAATTGACCCGTATATACACACACACGCGTATAACCGAAGCGGAAAACACCGAACGTTTCTCTCCCACTCTCTCTCTCTCTCTCTCTCTCTCTCTCTCTCTCTCTCTCTCTCTCTCTATCTCTCTCTCTCTCTCTCTCTCTCTCTTGGATTTTCGTTCGCCCTGGCAATCCCTCCCTCGAATATAATTTATAATTCACAATTAATCGTTTCGCTAAACGGTGCATACATAGCGATTGACTCTCTTTCTCTCTTTCTCCCGATATATCAAATGCTAAAGCGCCAAACTACAACCCCCCCCCCCCCATCCTCACCAGGGCGAATTTACCCCTTCGAATCTCTTTTCCCGAAGAGCGATCGCGCGCATCCGATTTACTATACAGGGTGGACCATTTAACGTGACCACCCCAAATATCCCTGTTGCCTGTAGAGTGACGAAAAAAATGTCAGACGGTAATTTGATTGATTTCGAAGGGCTAATACAGTGGAGAAAAATCGATTTTTGTCAAGGTCATAGTTTTTGCGTTCTCAAGGTCATCGATGGTTTTTCAAATGGGAACATGGTTTTTTCTATTAAGAAGTTGTAGCTGATATTCAGACGAATCCAACGACTATGTTATCACGACCTTGAAATGATTTTACACCAAAATACACGTGTAAAAACGGGATATCGTGATGGTATTGAAAATAAGAATATTCGAATAATGTGATTGAATTTTTTGTGCAGAAAATTTGTTGTAACAAATGTTCGAAGTGATGGCCATTAAGGGGCTATACCAGTGTGACATTTAAAAAAAATCGGTTTTTTTGCCTTTCGATAGTTTATACTTTTAGACATATCCTGTAAAAATTTCAGGGCCTTATCTATAATCATTTTATCTTGCAAAAATCGATAGTTAAATCTTTAAACGCGTTTTTCTCGAAATGAGATTTTTCAAATTTGCTGACATTGTAACTCGAAGAGCAATTATCCGATTAACTTGAAATTTGAACTGAGTACTCTTGAACATATATACTCTACAATGACGTAGAATATTTGTGATTGGATGAAAATTGACGATTTGGCATTGGAAAGAATGATCATTTTATAGGCAAGAAAACAGACTTTTCGTTCACGACTACGCCATTTTGTTAGATTTTGATATTTTTCGAAAATCCTACGTCATTGTACAGGAAATACCTTCCAGTTTTACGACGTTTTTTGCTTTTTCGGTTTCAGCTACTCAATCGGCCGGAATCATGTCAGCAGTGGAGGAACTTTTTTTTTCGCGTCTCCGAAGGCAGCGCATAAGTCGCTTGGATCTCAATATTTTTCTATGAAAAAATTATGTAATATAGGTCAAATATAGCCGAATATATTCTTAATTTTCCGAAACGGTCAATTGAGTCCTTTTCTTCCAAAAAATTCCCGAAAATCACCGAAATTTTCAGCGTTTACACCGGCATAGTCCCTTAACCTCGACACATTTTTGAAGACGTCGGGTGAATGAATCTCTCAAACTTCGAATGGTTTCTAGTGTGATAGCGACGCTGGCACTTGTAATTCGTTCTCGCATGTTCGCCGAGGAGCTTTAAGGGAGACTTTGTCCTTGGAGTGCCATATTTCCGGTCTTTACATTTTATTTTTTTTAAAGGAAACGAGTAAAGCTTTTTGAGTGCGGTTTTTTTCTTCCTTTTATTCATGATATACAGAACGTTAAAGAATTTTTTTTTTGAAAAAAAAAAAAAACCAAAATGGCGGCCGTTGCAGCTCCGCGAAAACAAGTCCTCAAATCGCGGGAGGTAAACGGCTGACATCACTGCCCCCTCTTTGATGATCTGAAACACAAATTCAAAGTATATTATCAATCTGTGACTCTTTGGTCATGGAATGACGGATGGGTTTTTCGTTTAGTACAAATTTCGGAAAACGGCAGCATTTGATAAAAAATCGAATTTTTGCGTCTTTTTTCGCATAAAAGGATAAATAATAAATTCAAAAATGTATCTAGTTCTGCCCGAGACGCGATCGCGATCGGACGTGTTTATGATCAGGCTTGTCCCGTATACCGTCGCGAGCAAGAGTGCTACTTCTACCTGCGTATATAGAGTGTAATCTCATATAGTTTTCTGTATGTGAGGATCCTACAGTGACGTTATTACCTTCTACCCCCGAAAGACATGTCAGAATGCAACGGGGGCAGCGGGGACCCCGAAAAAATGATCCAGGACCGTGACCCTGCGGGCCATGACCCTGCTTGCCATGGCTCGCGCTACAATATTCCAGGCCCATCGGGCCTGGACTTCCTAAATCCACGACCACTGCCCGGGATGGCCAACTCTCAAAATGCATCGCCACTAAATGACGCCGATGGCGAGCCCAGTATACGTGTAGTTCTATCGCGTAATTCTAATACGAATATTGCGGGCAACGAATCGCCGACATGGCAAGTGATTTCCAGGAAACGTCGTCGCTGCTCAAGCGGAACGGAGAGAGCGAGCGAGACAGCAAATCTAGAGAGAGAAAACATTCCATGTGACAATAGATTTACGTCCTTAGCAAATCTCGATAATCCGGCAAGTGATACACACAACATGAGGCAAAACATCCACACCGGGGCCGCGGAAAAGGAGAGAGTCTCTAAACCGCCACCCATATTTATACCCGACGTCAAATCTATTACCGAGCTAGAGAAGTGTTTCGATGCTGTTGTCGACAAAAACGACTACAAGTACAAGACCACCAACACGAACGGACAAATAAAAATAATGGCTAACGACATAGAAGCGTTCCGAAGAATCGTACACGCCCTAGATAAAGAAAATGCTTCGTACCACACATATCAACTAAAACAGCAACGCGCATTCAGGGTAGTATTTAGATCTCTGCACCCTTCCACCCCCCCTGAAGAGATAAAAACGGCCGTAGAATCACTAGGACATCAGGTGCGCAACGTATCGAACATAAGACACGGGAAAAGCAAGGAACCGCTACCTCTCTTTTTCGTTGACCTAGAACCCATGCCAAATAATAAAGAAATTTATAAAGTCGATCTCCTGCTGAATGCAAAAATCGTAGTTGAACCGCCAAAGAAGAACTCAGGAATAGTCCAATGCACTAGATGCCAGCGCTACGGTCACACCAAAACATACTGTCGGCGACAATTCCGATGCGTCAAATGCGGTGGAGACCATAACACAACATCTTGCCAAAAACTCAGAGAAACGCCAGCTAAATGCGTGCACTGCCAAGGTGACCACCCGGCGAACTATAAAGGCTGTCAGATCTACCAGGACATCCGAAAAAAGAGGAACTCGACAATGCAACTCCCACACTGGCACAGGTCAGGACGCGAAAATGAAGCCAGGGAAGTACACCCCACTACGAATGAACCCATCCAACGAACCAGAGCGCCAACAAACAATCTGAGCTATGCTCAGGCGGCCGGAGCGACCCCAAACCCACAACCGAACTTAACCAATGACAACAAAGACGTGATAAATATCCTGGAAAAATCATTCACCGAATTGAGAGCAGCCATAACCCAACAAAACGAACTACTAAATACGATGTTAAAATTACTGATGACGGTATTGACAAAGTTCGCGAACAAATAATTCACGTCCTATCGAATTGCGCTATGGAATGCCAACGGCCTAGCCCAGCACCGCCAGGAATTGGCCGTATTCCTAAACGACAAAAAAATAGACATCCTTCTGGTGGCTGAAACACACTTCATAGACAAGAGCCATATCAAAATCTACGGATACAAACTCTACACCACCGGACACCCAGACGGAACAGCCCATGGAGGAACGGCGATTCTCGTAAAAACATCCATCAAACACCATCTCTTACTGCCTTCCACTAAAGACTACCTACAGGCAACTAGCTTAGCCGTCGAAGACGCGAAGCTAGGACCAATTGTAGTATCTGCAGTGTACTGCCCACCAAGACACAGTATTAAAAAGGACAAATTCACAGAGTTCTTCCAAAGCCTGGGTCCCCGATTCCTGGCTGGCGGAGACTACAACGCCAAACATCCTCTGTGGGGATCTAGACTAACAACGACTAGAGGCAGAGAGTTACTCAAAGCGTCGACAGCACTGAACTGTAATCACCTCTCAACAGGAAAACCCACCTACTGGCCAACCGACAGAAACAAAATTCCAGACGTACTCGACTTCTTCGTAACCAAGGGGATAGCCAAACCATTTACACACACTGAAACCAGCCTAGATCTCTCATCCGACCATACTCCAGTAATAGTAACACTGAGTAGTGGAATTATCAACAACAACAAACGACCAACACTACACAACAAAAACACAAACTGGCAAGCATTCCGAGACACAGTTGAAAAATACATCAAACTAACTGTACCTCTAAAAACCGAGTTCGAAATAGACCAGGCAACCGAACACTTTACCCAACTAGTCCAAGAGGCAGCATGGGAAACCACCCCAGTTACAACCACGAACCCCACGACCGAAATATATCCCAATGACATAAAACAAAAAATTGCCGAAAAAAGAAGAACCAGGAGACAGTGGCAGCTGAGCAGAAGCCCAACTAAGATAAACGACGACTAAACAGTCTATCTCAACAACTGAAAAGACTCATCAATGATTACAACAACAAGAACGTGGAACAATATCTAGTCAACCTAACAAATACGGCTGCTACGGACTATTCACTGTGGAAAGCAACCAAGCGAATCAACCACGCACAAAACCACATACCACCTATCAGGAAAGCCAATGGAGAATGGG
This sequence comes from Ophion obscuratus, assembly GCA_964007375.1. Taxonomy (NCBI): domain Eukaryota; kingdom Metazoa; phylum Arthropoda; class Insecta; order Hymenoptera; family Ichneumonidae; genus Ophion; species Ophion obscuratus. The sequence goes on from OZ023324.1 coordinate 19,647,117, forward strand.
CCCAAAGTGATGCCGAAAAAGCCAGGACATTTGCAGAACATCTCGCGCAGGTATTTACTCCATTCCCTACCCAACAACATGATGGAGATGTACACGACTTTCTTGAAAGCCCTCTACCTCTAGACCGACCAATCAGGCACGTCTCCCCTGCGGAAGTAGCCGGCTTAGTACACAAAGAGGTTAGTGCGAAAAAAGCTCCTGGTTACGACCTGATCACAGGAACCATCCTTAAGAGGCTACCAAAAAGGGCATAGTATTCTTGACTAACCTATTCAACGCTGTGATTCGTACATCGTACATACCGAGCCAGTGGAAAGTCGCACAAATCATGATGATCCAGAAACCCGGCAAACCACCAAACGAAATAAAGTCGTATCGACCCATAAGCCTCCTGCCCATAACATCCAAGGTATTTAAAAAATTGCTCCTGAGAAGAATACAAGTATCGGTCTGCGAGAGTGCCATCATTCCGGGACATCAGTTCGGATTTAGATCCAAACACTCAACGATAGAGCAGGTCAACCGGGTCTTCAACGCCATATCCAACACGCTCGAGAGAAAAGAATATTGCTCTGCAGCCTTCCTCGACATAGAGCAGGCATTCGACAAAGTATGGCACCCAGGTGTGCTGTACAAAATCAAAAAACACCTACCGCAGTACTACTTGCTGTTAAAATCGTATTTGGGCAACCGCCGATTCCAAGTACGGAGTGGGGATGAGTTATCACCCTTCTTTCCGATACAAGCAGGGGTTCCTCAGGGAAGCGTGTTGGGACCAGTCCTCTACACGATATTTACAGCCGACTTACCTGTAGCCCATAACACCATGGTTGCTACATTTGCCGATGACACAGCCATCCTGGCAACCCACAAAGACCCGGACATAGCCTCAAGAACCCTGCAAAGCGGGCTCAAAAAAATCGAAAGATGGCTCAAAAAATGGCGAATCAAGGCAAGTAGCGGCAAATCTGTCCACATAACCTTCACGATGAAAAGAGGGGACTGCCCAACGGTAACGCTAAACGACCAGCCTCTCCCGAAAGTTGAGGAAGTAAAATACCTTGGCATGACTCTGGACCGCAGACTGAACTGGGCGAGCCACATAAAAAACAAAAGAAAACAACTGGACCTACGATTTAAAAAAATGTATTGGCTCGTAGGAAGAAGATCCAAACTATCCCTACACAACAAAGTGCTCGTGTACAAAACGATTCTGACACCAATCTGGACCTACGGCATTCAGCTCTGGGGTACGGCCAGTAACTCCAACATCGAGATCCTCCAAAGATTCCAATCCAAAACGTTGAGAACTCTAGCGAACGCCCCATGGTATATCACCAATGCCACACTGCATAAAGACCTAGGAGTCGACACGGTCAAGAACACAGCGCAAAGGCTATGCAACAAATATGAGAAACGACTCGAAACCCATCCAAACGTGCTCGCATCCAGCCTATTAGATAGAGGATGCATCGCAAGGAGACTAAAAAAATACAAACCGGTGGATCTGCAGGAGCGGTTCCGCAGAAACGAATAACAACATAATACCACAGACAAAAATAGTGCAGCGTACATCATAGGATGCACCCTCTACTCACATACCAACCAAAAAGCCACTCCAACTAATAAATGTTGCAACCGCAACAGCTGATAGTTGAACGACGATAGTGAAAAAAAAAAAAAAAATGTATCTATCGAAAAAACGATCCGTCATTCCGTGAAGACGTATTTTCTGAGTATGCTCTCCAAATTTCAGATCGATATGTTAATTACAGCGGCCAGGAGAATGTCAGCTATTTTTAAAAACGTGTTTTCGAGAGAAACGCGTTTAAAGTTTTGTAATGTGTTTACACAAATGTGTTTATAATTACCGCTAATCGGCAATGCCTGGTCCATAGAGGCATCCCTCCTCTTCTTCTAGCTGCTCATGTTGAGCTGCTAACATCTCCCGCTGGGCACAAAGGACAAAGTCTCCGTTAAAGGATCTTGTTTACCATGATGAACGCATTGCAAGAGTCTGCGCTGCTATCACACCCGAAACTATTCGAAGGTCAAGAGAATCATTCATTCCACGTCTTCAAACATGTGTCAAGGTTAATGGCCATCACTTCGAACATTTGTTACAATAAATATTCTGCACATAAAATGCAATTACGTTATCCGGATATTCTTATTGTCAATACCTTCACGTTTTCCTGTTCCTACACGTGTATTTTGGTGAAAAAATCATTTCAAGGTCATGATATCGTAGGTCGCTGGATTTCTCTGAATATCAGCTACAATCTCTTAATAAAAAAAAACATGTTTCCATTTGAAAAATCATTGATGACCTTGAGAACGCAAAAACTATGACCTTGACAAAAATGATTTTTTTTCACCACTGTATCAGCCCTTCGATATCAATCGAATTACCTCTTGACATTTTTTTTGTCACTCTCAAGGCAACGGAGGTATTTGGGGTGGTCACGTTCAATGACCCACCCTGTATACTGGGTGAGGCGTTTGTAGTGATCCAGGCAATTTTCTCCCAAACAAAGCGAGATACGAAAAAATTTTCAATACATTATTTCCATGGTTTCGAGGGGGACACGAGATGGCGTATTTGAATTTTCTCCAAAGTCGAAGTATCAAGGTCATTTGAGGGTCAACTTTAGTTTTTCAAATGGGATGTTGTATTTGTTGTGCCGGAAATCGAAAGAGCATTCAATTCCCCGCGTAAAAGTACCGGTATGCTGTGGTCTCAAAACTGAAGGATCATTCATTGAAAAAGAAAAATAAATCGGTTTACTTTTTAATGGCGTAGACATTGCGGGGGCAAAGTTATTTCGATGAAATTTCACAACAAATATTCTACATTTTGGCCATTGACTTCGATGCAGTTTTGATAACGTCCAATCCCCCATGGAAATTTATATACGCAAAAATAGACTGCAAATTTATTTTATTAATAATTGTAATATATGTGAAATGTATGCCATATATTGAAAATATATGTTGCATATATGTGCCAAATTCTTATTTTCGTAACGTTTTTATATATGAGATGTATATGCGTGGTATTACTGTATATCAATGTATCATATATCAATGATATATGTAGCATTTACCATGCGTATATACCACATATATATTGCATAAATGGTACATACATGCCACATATATACAGATATGCGTAACATATTTGTATATAGTGTTTATATGTAATAGTGTACTTTAATTGTAAGTTAAGTTTTTTTAAGTATAACTTTTAAGTTTTATTAAGTTTAACTGTAATAGTGTTTATACACAGCATACATTTCTTGTCAGGAATATGTATCAAAAATGTATGCGTCATATATGACGCATAAATGACACATATATGAGTCATATATGACGCATACATTTTTGATATATTTTTCTGACAAAAAAATAGATTGAAAATATATCGAAAATATATGCGTCGTATATGCCTCATATATGCATCATATATAGTGTTTATACGTAGCATACATTTTTTTGGTCAGAAAAATATATCGAAAATATATGGGTCATATATGCGTCATATATTTGGTGCATATATACTATATGATTATAGAATATATGACGCATACATTTTTGATATATTTTTCTGACAAAAAAATAGATTGAAAATATATCGAAAATATATGCGTCGTATATGCCTCATATGTGCATCATATATAGTGTTTATACGTAGCATATATTTTTTTGGTCAGAACAATATATCGAAAATATATGGGTCATATATGCGTCATATATTTGGTGCATATATACTGAATATATACGTATTATTCTATTTTTCGTCACTATATATGCGACCGATATATATATATATATATATATACTCGTATATATGTAGCATATACTTTCTGCATATATTTTACATACATAAATTTCCATGGGGGATGTAAGAACGTTGTACTGCAAATAGAGTGTCGTTTTTGATACTGGCACAAGCAACAATAATGTGCTGGCGCATGTTGTCGGGTGTCATCAGTACTTCCTTGTAAACTCTTTATTTATGTATCCTCACAAAAAAATATGGAGACGTCAGGTCCGGCGTCTCGTCCGGACTTAAAAGTTGTCATGCATCTGTTGCACTCAGAAAACATATTTATTAAGGACAAAGAAGATTGTCTCCCGGCGAATGAGTTTTCTTATTCGTATGTTGGCCTATTACGATTTTATTAAGGGGCCAGTTCACTTTGGAGCCACACAAAAGCCTATTTTCGCAATTTTTTTTGAGGATTTTATAAAAGATATGAATATAAAAGTTGTTGGGCTTGATAAATAAAGTCTTGAAATATATTTTTAAAAAACGTTAATTCATTTTTATCCATTTTTTAGTATAAAAACTATAGTTTAACGTAAAGCCTCAAAAATAGGTGGGCTAGGTAGCTCCATCACAACTCGGCAATGGCTTGTCTGAAACAAAAAATCAAAGTCCATTAGATTCAGTATGACACCAGCTACAAAATGGCCTCGGATATAAAGTTTTATAAAAAAAAAAAAAAAAAAATGCAGATGAAAAACGATAAAAGTAATAAAAAAACGCGTTTTCTCGCTTCGAAATAGCTGATAATTTTTTTAATTTAAGTTTTTGTTTCAGATTTACTGAGAATTTTTCTTATAATCTAACAGGATATATAAGTTAGAAGAAATACGTGTTTTATATCCGACAAATAGAGTTTTTCACAACATCTAATAGGATCCTTCATAATCCCCCAGCTGGTTTTTTTTCGAGGAATTGTGGCATTTCGACAGTCATTATTTTCTCACTTGAACGTTTTTTTTCGCACTTTATAGTCTTACTTACACTTAAATCATTCCTCACTTTCGAGTTTCTCACTTCCGAAACGCAACACTGACACTTGTGCCAAAAGCATTGGCATAGGTAGAAGCTCCATGGTAAGCGTATGCGTCAGTTACATCTGACGAGCGGCCTGCTGACGGGCCCGTCGCGTTGCAGGGCAAAGTGCGCATGCGCGCATTAGTATCATAGTCGCCAAATGAGAGGTTTTCGTGATTGGAAAGTAGTATTTATTTGATTTGAGGAAATATTTATTCAAATTTTCTATTTTAAATATGGCTTTTAACTGATGTGAAAAATCGGCACGTCAAAAAACATATTTAGTGATGCCGAATAAATGCTGTAGTTACACTCACGTAAAAACTGTCTCCATACAAGTAAACGTTTATTAATGTCTAATAAATTATTTTCTAATGTGCCAATTTATTAGGACGCAATAAATCTTTTTTTCTGAGTGTGATGAAGAAAAAATGACTCCTGATAAAAACCAGAAATCGTTGGTTGCCAATGACAACGATTGTCAGCAAGAGTCATTGTTTTTCTTGACATTGCAATTTATCCCCGCAATGTCTACGCCATTAAAAAGTAAAGCGATTTACTTTTCTTTTTCAATTAATATCTCATGATCCTTCAATTTTGAGACCATGGCATACCAGTACTTTCAGACCTGGAATTGAATGCTCTTTCTATTTCCGGCACAAAAAATATACCATTCCATTTGAAAAACCAAAGTTGACCCTCAAGTGACCTTGATACTTCGACTTTCGAAAAAATTCAAAGACACGATCTTGTGTCCTCATGGAAACAATGAAACTAATGTATTGAACATTTTTTCGTATCTCGCTTCGTTTCGGAAGAAAATGCCTGGGTCACTCTGAATGCCTCTCCTGAGTCACGAGAAACAAAACTCCCGAATGTCTCTTTTGGATTAAAAAATACGAAGTATGTATACATCGGAAATTGAATGGTTTGGAAGGACGCAAATGGCTATTATAATATTCTATTTTTATAAATTTTCTTCGGTTTCTTCAAGGTCATCAAAGTTTTCATAAGGAAATGGCATATCAACCATGTACCATAGTATGACCTTCATATGGCCTTTAGCCCAGAAATGTTGAATAAATATTAACTCAACGTGTAAGAGATTTTGTATTATTTCCGTTACGCTAAATGATTCCTGTGAGCTGGGTCACATCCAAATGTATCACAATAACCCCAACAAAGTGACAGGTTCGGTGATGACAGAACATTTACGAAATACCTTCGCCTATTCGTATGAAAGCAATCGTGTTTATCAGCTACTTAAGTATTACCCTAAACACCTTCTTGCTATCAGATTCCTTAAGTTTCCAAATCTTCTAATCTTTCAGTTCATCGGTAAACGTTTCACAATGTGTTACTCGAAGAAAGAAAAGATCGACATGATTTCCGTTTATGGAGAAAAGCGACAGTGCTTCAGAGAGGCAGTACTGCTGTACCAAGATCGATTTCCTCATCGTAATTATTTTCCATCTGTTTCCGTTTACCTCCATGTGATTACAAAATTCCGTGAAACTGGTAGTGTTGACAAAAACTCGTTGAATTATTGTTTATTCGAAATTTCTGGGTTCAAGGTCATTCGAAGGTCATACTATGTTACATGGTTGAGTTTGTTTTGATGCCAACTACAATGTGCAAAGGGAAACACAAGCTATTTCATTTTTTAATACTTCGATGACCTTGAAAAAGTCGAAAAAAATGTTACGATAGCCATGTGCGTCCTTCCAAACCATTTAAATTCCGATATGTACGTACTTCGTATTTTAAAATTCAACAGAGATATTCAGGTGTTCTGTTTCTCGTGACTCACCCTGTATGTATGTGTGTGTGTGTGTGTGTGTATATATATATATATATAAGTATCGATGATCACAAATCTAAATATTGTCACATCCGGAAGGGATGAGAGCATAATATTTTCGTTTCCCTCTTTGTTGCCTACGCCTAGCGCAATAGCACGGGATGAGGGTAAAAAGGGGTAGTGCGTGGGAAGGAATAGAATTAAGGAATTGACGCGATATTTCGATATTGAGGAATAATTCGACAGAATTGGTGTACGATTGACAACATGTTATTTATTGTAAGATTACTAGACGGGTTAAAGCGGTCTGGCCTACGATGAAACGAAAAAGGTATGGTTAGCTTACATTGGTTGTGTTTGACGCTCGGTCGCTCGCTCGCTCGCTCGCTTGCGTGGATATTTGTTGTCGCTCGCGTTACAAGGGCCTTCGCTCTTAGCCTGGTGCGCTCGCTGGTACAATAGCTGGTAAGGCGCTCTCAGGATTGTACGCTGGTCGTGTGTATAACCGACGAGCTTACTACGCCGAGCACTACGCGTAGATAGAAATATGAACTGCGCGCAAGGTCGATGAATTGAGATTGATATTCACGGACCGACGATAGAACTTATACAAGTGTAAAATAAAACTTTTGTGACTCGAAAAATGAAGACGGTTCGTATGAAGGATAATCGGGGATGTTCTTTAGACTTCTGGGTTAAGACTTGATATAAGGAGTGATTCAGTTGACGGAAATATTGGTTGATGGGAGACTAAGTTCTGAATTTGGTGAAGATTGTCGGGAGACTGGGATAGAGGTTCGATAGAAGAACTTGAGTCGATGGTAGTTGACGGGAGACTGACATCAGGAAGGAAATCTTTCTTGATGTGAAAATTAGGAAGGGTTCAATGGTGGGAGACAGAACTTTAGGAAAAGCACGGTCTTGGTCATCTAATTCTTCGGGGATTGGTCCATTGGTCGCGAATAATTTTCGTGATTGGTTGCGGTATGGTGTGCGAATCATTTACGGGTTCGCTAGCACGCGCGTGGCCTTATTCCCGAGCATCGGTTCTACGTATTACGCGTATAAAGGAAGGGGGATCTCTGTCCCGCATTTCGGCGAAAAAGTGCACGGGGCAATGTTCGATATTTAAGATGTAAGCATGCGCAAGATTTATGTTGTGTCAATTTATAGCTATGGTGACTTCTCATATCGAGAAGTTTATAGATCGGACTACGCTGTGAGACCGGATGTCTTATTAGTAGTCGGAGTTATAAGATCGTCGGAGCCGCTAGTCTATGTTATGTTTAAATAATCTAGAGTCGGGGCTTCTCTTGGTCAATATGCGTGGGGACGGCGGAGTTTTTGGGGTCGAGTTGATGGTTGGTTTTTCGATCGACAGATCTTCTTGGAATATGCGCCTGAGATCGTGTTCTTGTTGACGGCCAATGGCATAGGAAGAGTCGATAACTGGCGGTGTGGGTTGAATATGCGTGCGAAACGTACGCAGGTTCCTTTTTACGCGATTATTCGTCTTATTACTAGACTTATACATTTAATAATAAGCTTATAACGCCAAATGAGGATATTGGGAATAATTGAGAGACGGCACATTCGTTAGGATGTGACAATATCTCGGATCGCTACCAAATATTTGATAGTGATCCGAGATATTTAGTTATGTATTTCATTTTAATAAGTGACCTTGAATGACCTTGAACGACTTTGACCCATGATGTTTTTTATGCGGCGTGAGGTGCTCCACAAGATGGTTGAAGAAAAAAAGCACCATTCCATTTGAAAAAGTGGAGTTGACCTTGACGTAGCTTCAGCGCCTCCACCGATAAAAAAATTTGGTGGTCCAGTATGACGGCCTTCTCGAACACTGAAACTTTTATCTGAAACATTTTTGGATATGATCAATAGTTTGAGTGCTATTGCTCTCTAACACTTTACGTGCCTCACTCTTATATATACAGGGTGTCTCTCTTATCTCTGCCACCCAAAATAACTCGGTAATTATCGACGTCACAAAAAAATGTTCCAGACAAAAGTTGTACGGTGTGAAGGGGGCCATCAAATGCGACCAATTATTTTTATTTCGGTGAAGGCGCTGCCGCACAGTGAAGGTCACCTTCACTTTTCAAAATGGAATGGTACATTTTTTTCAACCATCTTTTAGAGCACCTCAAGCCGCATAAAAACATTAGGGGGTCAAAGTCGTTCAAGGTCATTCAAGGTCACTTATTAAAACGAAATACAAATCTAAATACTTTGGATCACTACTGAATATTTGGTAGTGATTTAAGATATTTAGATTTGTATCGTCGATACTGACCTTGAAAGACCTTGAATGACTTTGACCGCCAATGTTTTTTATGCTGCTTGAGGTGCTCCACAAGATGGTTGAAAAAATGTACCATTCCATTTGAACAAGTGGAGGTGATCGTCACTGTGCGTCAGCGCCTCGGACGAAATAAAAAAAAAAAATGGGTCGCATTTGATGGCCCCCTTCACATCGTACAACTTTTATCCGGAAACTTTTTTTTTGCGATGTCGATAATTACCGTGTTATTTCAGATGGCAGAGATAAGAGGTACACCCTGTATATCCACTACGGAATTTCGACAGCGAGATTTCATAAAGCGCATCGAGCACACTTCCGTGAACTTTGTCCGCTTCGATTCTCGCTAAATGTGTTAATTTAAATCCACCACCCTCCGCTGTCCTTCCCCAAACCCTTACACCCACGCACACATCTTGGCTAATGCTAATGCAAGCACTAGAATTTCGCTGGCACATTTTCGCTTCGAGTATGGGCTTAGTTCTGTTCATGTACATGCGCTATGGAAAAAAATCCTAAACTCCATATCAACAGCCATAACTGATCATATTGCTCGACACAGAGCTAAATACGCCCTTCGAAATTCGCCGCTGTAATGTAGATGGTGTAGGATATTTGTAAAAACTTTAAACCGCCATAACTTTCTTAATTTTTTATCTAGAGAAATTTACTTTTTTCGTTGGATTCGTCCCGAAATCGGCTATTCTTCTAAAGCATTTGATAATAAATTGAAACTTACCGCGGTATCCCGTAGACTGGTCGACGAAATGTTTGTGACTTTTTTTAAGAACATATTTATATTAGGGTGACACAAATTTGAGTTCTATTTTTTTCCCTTTTTCTCGCCATCCAATTATCTTCTGCGAAGAAAATAAAAAATTGTCTCGAAAGCTGCGAGCAGTCAAAAAAGATTTAGAGGTCGCTCAAGCCTGCCGGAGTTTCAAATTTTCAATAAAAATCGATTTCTTTTCGCTCATCTCTAACCCATGAATTTTACGCTTTATAATTTTTAAATGAAGCTCGCGAAAGCTCTACCTGGCCAATGAATATTTAGTGGTCGCTCAAGAGCATCGAAATTTCGAATTATTGTGAATTTTTTTTCTCCTCTCACTGATAAATTTAATATTTTGTAAGATGTTCAAAAACAATTATACCTTTTTTCCTTGGCAACGGATTTTTTTAATTTGACTCACATTTCTGACTCCATAAAACGGGGAAACTATAATTTTGTTTTCGGAAAAGAGCGTTGAGGAAACATTTTATGAGAACAAAGATTATAATTCTTGGGGTAGTAATGTGAGGTAAATTTGAAAAATCTGTTTCTAAAGAAAAACAATTAATCGTTTTGAAAGTTTTACGAAACGTCAAATTTATGAGTTCGGTGAGTAAAAAAATGGCGATAATTGGAAATTTCGAAGCTCTTGAGCGACCACTAAATATTTATTGAACGGATAGAGTTTTCGCGAGGTTAATTACAAAATTAGACCGCGTAAAATTCATGAGTGAGGAGTAAACGAAATAAAAATCGATTCTTTAATGAAAATTTAAATTTTGAAGAGGCTTGAGCGACTTCTAAATATTTTTTCACCGCTCGCAGATTTCGCAACAATTTTTTTCTTTAATCACGATAATTGGATGGCGAGGAAAGGGAAAAAAAGTAGAACTCAAATTTGTGCCACCCTAATATGATATATATAGATACATATATCATTGAATAATGATATTAATCAATTAAATATTTACTACCATTTATATCAATGAACGCCATGTACCCTGTGAGGTTTGATGGAATTTTGGTGTATTTGCATATTCTACGACAAATAATACAACACTGTCTATTGTCAACAATTAGGGTAAGTCCGGGGTAGTTGGCCACAGTTTTTTCAAGGATCCGCGACAATAAAAGTACAGAAGTTTCCTTACCTATCTTCATTTGTAATTAAACTTTGAACATTTGACTTGAAGATAATTCACGAAATTAAAACAAACTCATATCAGATCAACCTTAAAATTACAATTTTTTCAAAATCACGATTGGCTATCTCTCCCGGAGTATCCGGGTGTGATGGCCATAGTAGTGGAGGTGAGATGGCCAGTTACCAAGCATTCCAAGCTCTCGGTTTTCTCGTTCGTTTTATGTTCCGAGCAATTGCTTTTCTCTCGTACTTATTAGGCATCGAAAATAAATGTAGAAAATAATGAATTGCTTGAACGTATCACCACCAATACTATGGCCATCACACGGCGAATGTACACTGAAAAAAAAAAAAATTCCTTCATCCAACCAAAATTCAGTTGGTTTAACAAAATGTATCTTTAAATACGTTCAACTTGATTTTTGATTGTCATAACAAACGTTTTGTGAATCCAACTGATAGTTTTAGTGTTGTGAATTCTAGCTTATTTCGCATGTCTGAGCAATTGTTGAAACAACAAAATTTCGGGACAACAAAATGCATTTTGCACATTCAACGATTTCTTTTTCTCAGTGTACGTGGCCATCTCTCCTAATCTCTCCCGGGAGAGAACGCCGCAACTAAAATGTAAACAAATAGAAACAATACATGCGAAATCTTGAGGTCATAACAAAGCACTGTTCGTGAACTATTCAAGAAATACAAAAGTAATGATTACTTTTACAAAATAACTTCACCACAATGTACAACATGAAACTTCAAAAAATTTCAGCTGTAGACAGAATAATGAACAAGGATTTTACTCACGTAACATTTTTTTGCCAAACATTTGCTAGGTCACTTAAATCCGCGCAGGATACGGAGCGAAATAAGTAGTAACGGATAAAATCTAGTGGGCGGTTCTATGAAATATTTCAATTGGCCATCTCTCCCTTATGGCCAACTCCGCCAGACTGCCCTATCGACAATTCTGTCGGCATTTTAGGGCAAAAAGACATTTTTTCATAAAATTTCTACGTCGAGGGAGAACGACATAATACGAAGAAAAAAATTCTTGACAAAAAAATTACATCAACGTTACCACCATTGGTTATGGAATAACATTTTTTTTTCGTCTCCATCGCCCAATTTTTTTTATCACAGCCAGGCTATTTGAGGGGTTTTGCTTAGTTGTGAACGTCGAAAAATCATTTTTTTCAAAACCGATAAATTTTCAGAATACACCATCTCATAAATGTTTCCTGAGAATAACGAGGTGGTCGGATCAAAATTGACAGGTTAATAATCTATTTTACGTTGACGTCCGTCGCAACGCTCGAAGCATCGTTCGAAGTTTTAAACGCTTTTTCTTGAAAGTACGTTTTCAATGTCGGTGAGCAAAATATGTTGAAAAGTACTCGATCTTTCTGAAATTTTTAGGGCTGTTTTTGGACGTAAAAATACAGTATTAGCCAACAAGCTTTTATTTAATGTACCAAAAAGTATAAAATATTTGTCTTCACCAAGTCACCTATATCCGACTATAAATAAAAGCTGGGGGCGCTCAACTTTTCAAATGTTTGATAAATTTGACAAACTCAGTTTCATTAACCGTATTTAATGTGGCACAATAGTAATTCGGGAAAATATTATTATCACCACATGTCTATACTCAGTTTTAGGATTTTTATTTAAAAAATCTGAAGTTGATTTACAGTAAACTAAATACAGTTGATACATAATGGATTTACGTAAAGTAAGAATTATATGCCTAAATTTTGAGCGCCCCAAGCTTTTATTTATAGTCACATATAGGTCACTTGGTAAGAAAATTATTTTCTAAAAAAAAAGATGTTTACATTCATTTTTAAAGCCATCTAATCGTCTCCCATGTTATTATTATTTATTAATTATTCTCTATCCTCCCATCATATTATTTTAATTTCTCAATCGTTATATAACTATATCACGAAAGTGTAATATCCTTTTTTTGCCAACCCGCACACTTACTTTGAACAAGGCAAAAAAAGGAAAGGAATTCTAAATAATTTCCGTTGCGTTCCAATTACACGTTTAAATATTGTGCAAACGCAAAAATCGAGCATCATTAATACGCGATAAATTCCCGACCAGCTTTTTCCTTTGGTACGCATCGGTGCTCTTTTTTTTCGAGCCAACCACTTTCGTCATTTTTCCACAGCTCGCTCCGCACTTTTCGTCCCTTCGAGCGCGTTCGCGTTCGATGATTTCGTGGCGCGAGTGCGGCAGGAGGGGGACGAAACGCATGCTCCGATTTCCAGTGTCAAGAGAAAAAGTGGATTGAACGAAACGAATGGAAAAATAAAATAGGTTGAGCATTAACAAAAAAGAAGAGGAAGAAAAGAATGAAAAAGGAAATTGAGTACTCTTTTCTACCCTTGCGTTCACCATTGCTGCAGTTTAAATCTCTCTCTCTCTCTCTCCCTCTCTCTCTCTCTCTCTCTCTCTCTCTCTCTCTCTCGTCTCCCCTCTTTCGTAGCTTTTAATTATTTTTCGACGGAGTAGATACGGCGCAGATTTTTTTTTTCTCGGAGCATCGTGCCCAGAATCGCTCTACATCCTCGCGGTAATCCGGTTGACACGGAATTAATTTTTTAATTCCCCCCGCGCCTCTTCACACCGAGTCGTCTCTCTTATATGGGCTTCCTCCCACGAACGGAATGCTCGTATAGGAATGAGAGTGAAAAAAGAATGGAATGAAAATACACATAAATAAAAAGCCATGAGAAAATCCGCAGACGTGTCAACGAGAAAATACGAGTGAAAAACTCGAGGATTTGCCTCATTCAGTCTCGAGATTCTATGGGCGTGGGGAAAAAAAGCGAACGAAGAAAAAGAAAAATCTGCGAAGTAATCGCAAGTGCACGGGAGAAAGCGTACTTTTATATCTTCAAATTCTATATTTTATCGTAGTTGTGAAAAAATGACGAGGTTTAAGATACATGTATCAAAAATTATTCACTCCAAAAATGTGGAAAAATAATGAAGGATAAATAGTAAAAATGATACAACTGTGTACGTGGAATGATGTAAGATATTAAATTTAGAAAATAATAGAGAAAAATAATTAATGACGATAAATTAAAATAACATTCAGAATAACAATAAAGCGAAAAAAACGATAAGTAATTGAAATAATATCAACAGTAATAATATAGACAAAAATGAAGTATCATCTGTAAAAATAAATAATATTACGGACAATTCTATAGAAAACGAATGAATGATGAAAAATTAAAAGAAAATCATAAAACAAAATTCAAGAAAGTGAATAACAGGGAGGGCGGAAGAGACAGGCAGAGACAAATCAAAATACTGTTGAAAACAGCTTAAAGGTCTGCATAGACTACGACACTTATTGCGACACAAATGTCTGACACTAATGTCCGTTCTGTTCACACATAAGACGGTTTCGGTGTCCCAGAAAGTGTCTGTACTGTGATGTCGCTACACAAGTGTCTCAGGTGTTCACACACAAAACTACTGACACAGCTGCAGTACCCGCTCGGACGCCATGGAGAAACGCCGTGCGGCGGCAGCCGTAATTTCGTGCGCTCTTATTAAGGGGCTATACCAGTGCGACACTTTAAAAAGATCGATTTTTTTGCCTTTTTCTACAGTTTATTCTTTCAAGAATATCATTATCATTTAAATGATATATGTCAATATCATTTTATCTTGCAAAAATCGATAATTAAATCTCTAGACGCATTTTTCTCGAAATGAGATTTTTCAAATATGCTGACAGTGTAACTCAAATAGATCCGATGGACTTGAAATTTGAACTGAGTACTCTTGAATATATTTACTCTACAATGACGTAGGATATTTTTGATTGGATAAAAATTGACGATTTGGCATTGAAAGAAACGACCATTTTATAGGCAAGAAAAGAGACTTTTTTCATAACTACGCTATTTTGTTAGATTTTGATATTTTTCAAAAATCCTACGTCATTGTACAGGAAATACCTTCTAGTTTAACGACATTTTTTTCCTTTTTCGGTTTCAGCTACTCAATCAGCCGGAATCATGTCAGCAGTGGAGGAACTTTTTTTGCGCCTGCAAAGGCAGTGCATTAGTCGCTTGGATCTCAATATTTACCTATGAAAAATTATTTAATATAGGTCAAATATATTTTTAATTTTCCAAAAGATTTAATTGAGTACTTTTCGTCCAAAAAGTCCTGAAAATCACCCAAATTTCCAGCGTTCACACTGGTATAGCCCCTTAAGCTGTGTTCTTAAATTATGAATTTTTCTGCCAACTTTAGCCGATATTGTGCCAAACTGTTCCGCCAAGCATTGAAGTGCTGCCTGTTTTTTTACTCTATTTGTTATAATCAGTACAACATATTTGCCAAAGTTCAGGCAGTCCTTCCACAAAAAATATCAAATTTTTAATGCTCTCCTTGCTCCACGTAATGGCCATTTTGATTTAACGCGGGTCGCGAGTGTCTGGATAATTTTGCGCCGGTTCGAAAACTTGGACACTGCCGCAGACACTCCGACACAACCTGTTCACACGGCGCTCGACGCGACACCTAGCGAGGTGTCGCAATAAATGTCCCGAGATCAGACAGTGGTGTTCACACACAGACACTCGATGTATACATTGAGTGTATACACCAAAGTGTCGTAGTGTAAACCTACCTTAACGATACACCGATACTGATTCACGTAAATACAGGAGAAAAATACGAAAACAGTTTACAATAATACAAATATAAAAAAGGTAGACCCAAGCCCAAGGATATCAATAAACAAATTACAAACAATCAAAATAGAACGTAAAAGAAGATTAAATAAATAATAAAAGGCCGTAACAAACCCCAAAAAACCCAACCAAGAAAGGCAATACTAAAAGTGAGCGAACGAAAACTAGACGCAAACATAAACATAACAATAGACAAATAACAAACACTACCAAGCAACGTAACTTGAGTGTCCGCCTTTGCTTTTGTTGAAATTCATATATGTGATAAAGCATCGAAAACAACTAGACACGTATTTTTTTCGGCAGAAAAAGCGAGAGAGAGAGAGAGAGAGAGAGAGAGAGAGAGAGAGAGAGAGAAATAAAACAATGAATGAGTCTTAAAGTCCGAGCAATAGCGTGCAGTTATCGCGGCTCCTCCTGAATCGTTGGAGAGAAGCAAGACGAGGGTGTAAAGGATACTCACCGAGGCGCACGCTCCGGGGGGCCGTAAAGTCGCCAGTTATGAAAAAAAAAACTTATATATCTACAGTTCAAACAAGAAAATAGAAAATACAAGAGTGGCGATGGTATTTCTCGTCAAACGAATTTACGAGTGTGATTCCTCATTTTTCTCTCCTCTCGTACTTCATGCCAGCATCTTTTTACGTTCTTCATTCCATCTCCCGTTTCTTGTCTTCCTTTTTTGCCTCTTTTTGCGTCGCAATGCGAAAGTACACTTTCGTCGAAATGAATGCACGAATGAACAGCAGTGAAAGAATGAAATTACATTGTCTACGTATATATGTGTGCACACATAAAAATGGCTGCACGTGAACAAAAGGGGAAAAAGCTCGAGATGGCTCAGCCTCCCTTAATCTCACGCTCTCTCTCTCTCTCTTTCTCCGCCTCTCTCCAGAGAGGGGTTGGATTATCCAGACGCGTCGTTTATACCCTTTTTTTTAAATTCACAATCGATGAAAAGGGAGCGCTGAAGGGGTGGGGGGACTCTGTGTGAAAAAGAGGTCTGAAGAAGAATACTCGTATCTTCTCATTTTTCTCGATCGTCGCGATCGACGACACGTTCTTTCCTGTGCCTTCAACCGAGGCAGCGATGACTTGCAGCGGCTATGAGGAATTTAATAGAGAACACGAATGTAGCTTCTTCTACGAAGTAGGAATATATATATGTATATACATCCAGAGAGAGAGAGA
>OZ023324.1:19664126-19694109 GCA_964007375.1 Ophion obscuratus
GTAGGATTGTCTAACACCGTCTGCGCACAAAAATTGATTAGTATATACATTTGGTCGCTAGATGAACCAGTATTATTGGAAAAATAATGATAATTGGCTAAAGGGGAGGCCTTAGAACAAAAAGTCGATTTTTTCGGAAATACTTTCACACTTCGATCCAGCCAAAAATATGTTTATTTTGATAATTTTTAGTTGGCCTCAGGTTCTTCAATGGCACATAAGTATCATAAAAAACGTGTGCCGAATATGAGCTTGATGGGTGAAATAGTTTTTGAGTAATGGTGTACACCGATTTTAACTGATTGAAAAAAAAAGTTTCGAGATACTCGCGTTTAAGGCGGGATATACATTTACCACGATCAAAAAATCGATTTCTTTTTTTCTTCTTTAAACGATAGAACTATAAATGTAAAATATTTTCCCAAAGCTTCAAAGCGAAGTTTGAAAAACTTCAAACGTTACAGCCCGTCAACGCCTCACTGCTCGGACTCGAGCGGGCGTGATCTTCAATCGCGTTTTTCTCAATACTGCATTATCGAAATTGGCGTGCAGGATTACTCAAAAACTATTTAGCCGATTGAGTTTGAACTCGGTAGAAATGTTGATAATATTGGTACCTTCTACTTGACGAAAATTGTTTTTGAAAAATTGAAAAAAAAACAACTTTTTTAATCAACATTTACAGAATTTTCTCAAATTTGCATTTTCTTCATTTTAATTACCGTCACATAGAAAACTATACACGTTCTAACTGAACAAATGTTTGAACTTTTTTGCAAATCAAAGTCTACGGGAAGCTAGACTGCACGCCGATTCGCAACTCCCGCGGCGACCTTGCTGTTACACTCTACCACACCTCCCGTTTTGATGATGAATTAATTTTAAAAAACTGATTCGTATACTTCGTATACTATAAAGTATATTTATAGTATATTACTATTATTTATAAATATACTTATATTTATATAAGTATATTTATAGTAAATATACCAATTAGTATATATACTATAAAGTATATATACTAATTCGTATATTCGTATACTATAAAGTATATCTAAAGTTTGATAGTTGTTGAATAATTATATCTTAGTTTAAAAAATACCTAAATATTGCTTATTTTTTCCTGTCTAAATGCATATCCCGCCTTAAAGCTTCGGCGAGGGAAAAACGTATGATTCTGTGACTTACCGGCTGCGTCACACCTGCCCTCACGACAAAATATCCGAAAGACAAAATATTCTAAATCTCATCCGCCACATCAACGGGGTCGCGCGAAAAACATCTTTGTGGGGTGTGTGAGACAGTGGAGTGGGGGCATAATACGAATTTCTTCATTGCACCCAAACAAACAAACCAAAACGAACAAACTTAAACAAACAAAGGCAAACAATCAAAGCAAAACAAACAAACCAAAATGAACAGACTCAAACAGACAAAGGCAAACAATCAAACCAAAACAAACAAACCTAAACAAACAAACCAAAACGAACAAACTCAAACAAACAAACCAAAACACACAAACAAACCCATACATATGCGTCACATATTAATAATTTTCCTCCTTCTTGTGATGGAATAAATTTCAACGGCATGATTGTACACGGAAGAAATTTCAACGGCACGACTGTACGCTTTAAACTGTATATAACATCGGCAGATATTAAATAACTGAATAACTGTAACTGTAGCAGATGTTAAATAACTGATAAACTGTATATAACATCGGCAGATTTTGTCGTGCGGATATTTTGTCATGAGGATATTTTGTTCTGCGGATATTGTGTCATCGGATATTTTGTCGAGGATATTTTGTCGTCGGGTCAAAACGCGTGTTACCGACTAGTCAGCTATTCCAGCACCATTCAAGTGTCCTTCGGCTGCCTCGTAATACATTTCAATGAGTATAGAAGCGTTTCTAATAGCTATTATCGAATAGACGACTCACCTCTCCACATGGTACCTATACCTGCGCGCAGGGCTCAAAACGGAGCAGAGGTGAGTCACGCTCAAAGGCTTTCGGGACGTCATTTTTGAGAATCGACCAAAATCACAAACTGCATCGTATTCTACAGGTTTTAAACTATACACTTCTGGAATTAAAAAAATGCAGTTTTTGAAGCCTCTTCATGGAGTTTCCCCCTTAAGGTAGGTATCTAGTCTAAAGAGCGAAAAACAAGCTTGTTTTCGAAAAAGTTTTTCTCAGCTTCTTAATTAGATATGACAATAAAACTTTTTCGAGGACATAATGTTAGCCTTATGGAATATTAAAAAAATTGTTTACTTCGTCCAGCGCTTTTTGTCCAATTGTCGGAGGGCACCAAATTCGAGTCCTCAAAAAAAAAACGTGTTTCCATGGCGGACGAACAATATCCGGATTGGCACGTATGAAACAAAAATAGGAACCGACATTTTAGAGAGGAAGGTTTGCCACGTGGTAATTCAGCACCGTTTGCCGAAAAATCGATAAAAGAACAAAATGGCGAGTATTTGAAAAACATTGAACGAAAATCGGCCGATTTTTTGGTGGTCATGTAACGTGAAAAGTGCTATTTTTCACGAAAAATGCCGCCATTTTGGAGGTGGAAAACCCCCTCAATGTAAAAAAAAATCTCAAGCGAACCGTTGGGGGGAGGTATTTTATATGTAGAAAGTGTGTACCAAGTTTGAAATAAATCGGTCATGTAGTTTTCAAATGGCAGTGAACACGGACTTTGAAAAAGTGATTTCGAGAAAAACGCGGCACCGGCTTTTTTTGGATATTTTCGCGTACAAATTTGACGGAATGTTCTTTAAATGACACTTAACAATGTACAAAAGGTTTCAATAATTTTACTCTTTCCATATAAATGAAAAAAATCGCAAAAAGTGTTTTTTTTCACGCTGAAACCCCTACCCTCCCTTTAAGTGTCCGCCGTCGATTTTGTTAAAACTCATATGTGTGAAAAAGCATCGAAAACTATTAGACACGTATTTTTTATATCTACGGAAGAACGGTTTTAAGGGGGGAAACCACTCTTCAAAGAAGGGCGTGGCGAGGGGTGCTTTCGCAGTTTTACCCTCAAGCAGTCCGCCGATCGGAATGAAACAAAAATCAAAATTCTTTTAATGTAAAGCGATGAAAAATCCACTATAGAATAATTTTTAAAAAATGAAGGGGTAACACGCCTTTCTTTGATGGCTCGTTTCCTCCCTTAAAAATGTTTTTTGGCAGATAAAAAAAATACGTGTCTAAAAGTTTTCAATGCCTTATCACATATACGAGTTTCCACAAAATCGAAGGCTGACACTCAAGTGATGTTCCTTGTCAGTCATAAACTTTTTGCTTTTTATTCAAACATTTGACAAAGAGTTTAAGTCACAAATTTCTCTTACAGGTAACTTTATTAAGGGAGGATACCACTGTAACTGCCCATTTTCGACCGTTTTCTTTGGAAATTTATTTACAGGAAGGAATTAAATAAATGGTCAAAATAACTTTCAGGCCTTATTAGGTATATATTGAAGTATGTAAAAAATAACAATTATTTGTGAATATAATACAAAATGGCGCCGCACGAATTGCTATAGCGCTATGGGTTTTCAGCCAACCCTCTCCGCGGCACGCAGTAGGAGTCTCGTAAATTGAATCCTGGAACTAAGAGTGAAATATTTTCGTCAATTATATTAGTTTTAGCTGTCACGTACGGGGGGGGGGGGGTGGGATAAAAAATAAGGAAAAAATAGAGATTAGTTTGAAATTTTTTTATTTTTTTTCCACCATAATTTTCATATAAATGTGATATATTGTTGACAATTTTCAATTAATTGAAAAAAGCCCTCGGACTTGACTCGTCCGCAGTAGAAGTGTCGTTAAATGTAATCCTGAAACTAAGAGTGAAATATTTTCGTTAATTATATTAGTTTTAGCAGTTGAATACGGGGGGGGGGGGGGGGCGTGGGATAAAAAATAAGGAAAAAAGTTGAGATTAGTTTGAAAAAAGTTATTGTATTCGACCATAATTTTCATATATAAAGTAATATATTGTTTACAATTTTCAATCAATCGAAAAAAGCGCTCGTAATTGACTGTCAAAGCAATCTAAGAAGCTACAGTTAAAATGTCAAGTGGATTGAACGAAAATTGTCTGCTGCGTGCCGATTTCAAAAACTTGGGTTTGAGAATAACGTGTTTGAAGTTTTCGGTACCCACTAGGAAACACACGCATGAGTGAATTTGCGGAAGCGTGGATTTTGAAGCTATAAACGAATATGCATCATATTTTTTTAAGATTCAAAAGATTTTTTTTAAGTGTTTCCGAAAAAAAGAGTTTTCGAAAATTTCAAATTTGTAATTTATATTTGTGCAATTTAAAAGTATACAAATAATCAAATACGCAAGTTCCCAGGCACTCTTAAATCAACCGAGATGTGATAAGGTCACTTAACCTCTAAATGAAGGATTTTTATTTTATTATTCTTGAATATTTTTTATTTCATTATTCTTGAATACGTATACTTATGAGTGTGACAATGTAATGCAATATGATAAATACCCCCTTGACACTAATATATCATAGATCTCCACGAATGACTGATTCTCGTGTTGAAATATTTATTGAACCCTTCGAGTGCACACTGGGTCGTTTTACCGTACGTATTTATTATTTTTTAACGTATACCCGACTTTGTACGAATGTTTTGGCATTTAATTTTCGATTTCGTCAAAAAACCAAGTTAGGGCAATAAAATATGGATAATTTACTATAAAAAAAAAAAAAAACAAAAACAAAAATGGATATGCACCGGAATACAACGATTTGAAGAACGCCTTGGGTCAGATTGGCGCAAGATGCACTTATAGGTTGGCGGCGGAGGTGTGCACTCGAAGGGTTAATGTGTAAACATGCCTATCACTATGAACCTGATGACTAATGGGCCACCTTATATACGTAGTTTTTTTTCTTCGTATTTATATAAATATATATAGGGCAAGAATGGTTCTCGATGTTGAGAGTCTTCAAAATCACCTTTTTCCCAAATATATATACAGGATGACATGAAAAGTGACGTCCAAAGGAATATATAGATGCCTCGCATCAATACCCATCCGCATCAACTCCATGCACATTCTACGATCTTTACTTTTCGAGAAAAAAACTCTTTTTTAATTTGTTTTGTCCGTACTTTCTTGGCGATTTTTTAAAACTTGTGTTATCGTTACGGAGTGCACTACCGAGCGACAAATAAATCACCAACTAAATAATAACGTTGACGCCTTAGAAAAAAAGTCGAGCAAACGGCCCCCTTTTAACCCTGAAAGTTCTACTATACTCAATGCTCGATCGGAGTAGAATTTTTCGATATAAATCTGATGTAAGATTAAAATGGGACATCCGATGTTAATGCAAAACATGTTTTTATCGACACGTATACGAGATACCGTCATAACATTATTTTTTAAGTTTCTGGACATATCCCACTGTTGAGTGGTAGTTTAAGGTTTTTTGAAAAGCGTATGTAAATGAACAAAACTAAACCCCTATTTCGATTATTTTTTAAAAATATGACACTCTATATATAGAGATATATCCACTGAACCTTAAGAGCTACATACATTTCCGCGTTATTCCATACATATCTAATATACCATTTGAAAAGAAGTATATAGTGAAGTTCCACGTCACTCCTTCTACTCCATCTCCTCCTTCTACGCCCCTCATCCTCGGCACGTTGGAGCATTCGCAGTCGGCAAAGCGTTCTCAAATCCGAGACATTTTCAGCATTCGTACGTACCTATTCGAGAGAGGCAATGGGCAGGTTACTTATATATATATATATAATCTTGATATTTTCAGAACACACGCTTTTTCGTGGCAATCTTTCTTCCCATCCAAGCTTCGAGAGTCACCACCCCCATCCTCCCTTCACTCCGCAACGAAACGGAAGTGAAGGAAAAGGTGAATTTCAAGGGTCTTTCGTCCATTTTTATTCGCTCAGTTTTCCGACAGCCTCTTTCTCCTCCTCCTCCTCCTTGGCTCTTGCATTTCGCTCATACGCGTACATTGCATTTATTTTTCTTCACATATATATGGCTAAAGAAGAAAAGCGTGGAAAACTGCAAGTTGGCTTGAGTCTGGAGGAAAAGTTGAAAAAATAGCGAATGGTCCAGGTGCGGGTAGTTTGTTTTCGAAGGAGAGAGAGAGAGAGAGAGAGAGAGAGAGAGAGAGAGAGAGAGAGAGAGAGAGAGAGAGAGAGAGAGAGAGAGAGAGAGAGAGAGAGGGAGAGGGAGAGGGAGAGGGAGAGAGAGAGAGAGAGATTTGTACTCTGCACTGGTTGTACGGACCGTACGAGGACATGCATTTCTCGTGCTCTCTCTCCCTCTCGCTGCTTTCTTCTCATCCCACGATCTCGAGGCCCTCTCGAAACGAACGAGGTCGGTGTGTCTCCTAACGGTAACAGTCGATACTCGATTTATCGTGCGGCGTTACGCGAGCGGAAGCGCGACCACGGCCGTTTGTCAGGGTTTCCAGCTCCGACCCTTACTGTGCCGGGCCTGAAACAACAACAACAACAACAACAACAACAACAATGATAGTAGTCGCAGCCGGAGTGGAGGCAATGTCCTTTGGAACGACGTTCACCCGGACATCGGGTACACGAAGTACACGGACAGATAAAGAGAGTGAGAGAGGAGGGCGTACTAAGTTCTCCTCAGAAAGAAGTAAACGGTTGGTCGATGTCTCCATCGAAATAGCGACCCGATAAGGGTCAATTTATCGTAATGTATGTATACATCCATCAACCACCATCCATTTCTTCCTCCTTTCCTTGTACGTCAGATGTCGTTTTATCGAGCCTGATGGAATACATTCCGACAGTGCGGGAGCCGAATTAATGAGGCTCGATTCGGAATGTAACATGAAAAGGACGAGAGTTTCATAAGGTCGGAGGTACGGAGACCTCATTCAGCCCTCTTTTCCCGATAATCATCCGAACAATCCGGAACAAATCCAACGGAACTCAATGGGACTCGATTACTTTTGATTCGAAGATTCGACGGCTTGACGTCGTGAGATGACAGTAGAATATTGACATTCCGTTTTTTGGTGGTTCGAAGTTGAGACGAGAATGGCAAAACGGGAGATTAGGTTCCAAAAGAATGAGACCCGGTACTTGGGAAGAGCAGGTTATCGGGTCCTGCAACAATCCAAATTGGCATTCCGTTTTCGGTTCGGCTATTGGGTTGGCATCCCCGACGTACCATTGGGAAACCCAAACAAACCCAACGGAACCTAATGAGGCTCGATTACTTGTAATTGGAAGATTCGACGGCTTGATGGCGTCACATGACATTGGAATATTGACGTACTTGGGAAGACCAGCAAACCAAATTGGTATTCCGTTTCCTTAGCTATTGGGTTCGAATCCCCCGACGTGCCATTGGGAAACGAGGCTAGTCTCACTAACGAGGGCAACCTTCCCTCTCGTTACGCTTATGGTCGTTCGCGCCCTTCCAAAACGCTGTCCCTTCCGCCTCATGGTACCTTCGACTTTTCCCATCGACAGCTCTCACGATCTTGGTCGCTGGCTTCCGGTTTTGTTTTTCTCGTGACTCTTCATCCCCGTGACACCTTTGCCCATCCGCTTGGGAAAAGGACCCTCGTCTTCGATGAAGGGGGACACATTCCTCAACTACCCTCGCGTACCTCCGACGAGCTTTCGTCCGATCCTAACCACCCCGTCTTTCCTTACTTCCCGTTCCTTCCGGCCCTTCGTTACGGAAATGACCAGCACACAACCTCTCCGCCGGATATTAAAAACATCTTTGCCACGTCCGCTGGGTGGATCATCCCTCTTTTCTCCGTTCCTGCCGAAGAATCGACTTCCGCTTTTTACAGCCCCTGTCTGGAGCGATGTGAAACTTCGGCACTTTTTTTTCGTCAATTGCGGCGCGAGCCAAGGGCCGCCGTTTTGAAAAAAAAAAACGGGTATGTAATGAGCCGTCCCGAGTCGAAATTTTCAGCCTACTTTGCCCCTCCAGATCCTCACATTCTAGGTGATAAAAACAGTAAAGTAGCTTTGTATTCAATATAAAATGAGCTCCTACTTAACGCCTAGAACGGCAACAAATTTCCCTTTTTCTCCACTTGCAGGCGCTAAGGAGGACGTCGATTGGCACACGTATACACGCACACGCATACACTCTATTACGCATATAGAGATACATATTCCTGAATACGCGCATGCGTAGACACACGTATGTACCCGCACACATACACGTCTAAGCATACACCAACACACGTATACTAGTACCTAGACGTATGCATGCGTGCCTGCTATAGGGATCCGCGTATACCGGCATACGTGAGGGCAATTCCTATCAAAAATATTGTAACTGTTTGCCCAAGATCCATTTCTTCCACTTTGGAGAATTGCTGGAGCTGCAGGGGCAAGTTTTAAGCGAATGCGAAAGGTTCGCTGGGTGGAGATAACAGAAAGGCCATTGGAAATGTAGGCCTCTACGTCGAACACGCGGTCCTGCCTAGTCCAACGCATGATGGTTACTGAAAACTATGAGACTCCCTCTTTCCAATGCGACCATCCCCACCCTTGTTTCGTCGAAACAGCCAAATGCGCGATAGGTCCAAACGCAATCAAAAGAGGAGCTGTAACGACTTCAGCTAGGTTAGGTAGGAGTATGAGGGCCATGCAGGAGGTAAGCAGCAAAGGAAGAGCATGTTAGGACCCATAGTAGGACTTCTAGCAGCAAAAAAGGAGCTGCAACGATTTCAGCTAGGTTAGGTAGAAGTATGAGGGCCTATGCAGGAGGTAAGCAGCAAGGGAAGAGCGTGTTAGGACCTATAGTAGGACTTCTAGCAGCAAAAGAGGAGCTGTAACGACTTTAGCTAGGTTAGGTAGGAGTATAAGGGCCTATGCAGAAGGTAAGCAGCAAAGGAAGAGCATGTTAGGAACCATAGTAGGACTTCTAACAGCAAAAGAGGAGCTGCAACGACTTCAGCTAGGTTAGGTAGGGGTATGAGGGCCTATGCAGGAGGTAAGCACCAAAGGAAGGGCATGTCAGGACCCATAGTAGGACTTCTAGCAGCAAAAGAGGAGCTGCAACGACTTCAGCTACGTTAGCTAGGAGTATAAGGGCCTATGCAGGAGGTAAACAGCAAAGGAAGAGCATGTTAGGACCCATAGGAGGACTTCTAGCAGCAAAAGAGGAGCTGCAACGACTTCAGCTAGGTTAGGTAGGAGTATGAGGGCCATGCAGGAGGTACGCAGCAAAGGAAGAGCATGTTAGGACCCATAGTAGGACTTCTAGCAGCAAAAGAGGAGCTGCAACGACTTCAGCTAGGTTAGGTAGGAGTATAAGGGCCTATGCAGGAGGTAAGCAGCAAAGGAAGAGCATGTTAGGACCCATAGTAGGACTTCTAGCAGCAAAAGAGGAGCTGCAACGACTTCAGCTAGGTTAGGTAGGAGTATGAGGGCCTACGCAGGAGGTAAGCAGCAAAGGAAGGGCATGTCAGGACCCATAGTACGACTTCTAGCAGCAAAAGAGGAGCTGCAACGACTTGAACTACGTTAGGTAGGAGTATAAGGGCCTATGCAGGAGGTAAGCAGCAAAGGAAAAGCATGTTAAGACCCATAGGAGGACTTCTAGCAGCAAAAGAGGGGCTATAACGACTTCAGCTAGGTTGGGTAGGAGTATGAGGGCCTATGCAGGAGGCAAGCACCATAGGAAGAACATGTTAGGACCCATAGTAGGACTTCTAGCAGCAAAAGAGGAGCTGCAACGACTTCAGCTAGGTTAGGTAGGAGTATGAGGGCCTATGCAAGAGGTAAGCACCACAGGAAGAGCATGTGGCGACCCATAGTAGAACTTCCAGCAGTAATCAGACTCAAGTGAGGTTACCATAGGATCAAAGGCCTTTAAAATAGGCTGAACATTTCGATTCGGGGTGGATGATGTTCAGTTCTCAGCATCACGGAATGGAGCGTAGATTAATTTTATATATATATATATATATATATATATATATATAAAAATATATATCTCTCAGACAAATCCACACGCGCTATACCTACAGACAATATTCATGTTCTGGAAATATCGTATACTGACAATCGCATAGCCTCAGAGGAACCCTTAGCTTTTACATTCTTACCCTTCGCGGCTTCAATGGGAAAATCCGCGAAGGAACCCTTGGCGACCAGATGTCGTATTACTAAATAGTTTTACTATTGGAAAATCCGCGGCACGGCGTCTGGCGACCAAGTGTTTTATGACGGATTGACCGTCAGGGTTTTTTTGCGCGAACCTCCGAGTGAGCACTGCATCCCAACGCTTCGTGCTTACCTGCGGGGGACGCGACCCCTTTCAGCCAATGAATATTTGCAAAATCTCGTAATGTAAGGGTCAACCAATGAGGAATGCGTGATACAAACTCTCGAAGCCATCTTTACCTCCCTCCAACGAGAGAGCTAAAAGTTCGAGAGTTTGCATTTACCATATAGTTCAAATCAGTCTTAACTCAACAAGCGCGACAGACACAACTAGCTGCTCGCCTACAAAACCTTTTAACTTCGACTCGTGAACTTCGACACGGACAAGAACTCATCTTGATCCCTGACTCGAACGAACACATCACACGATCCAAACTACTAATTATTTTGTACAACCATTTGTCATCAGCAATAGTTTTTGTTTTCTTCTTGTTATTAAAGTATATAGTGAATTAAAAAGAAAGTGTAAATCCCAATCTTAATTCATTTTTTCCCATCGTTCCTCTCGGGTCAACTTCGTCGTCAGGAACAGTTTCGGGAGATGACATCGACGTACCGACAGGTATAACTGGGACTTACAACCCCAGCAAGCGCCTCGCAAAAATATCGTGAGCTCCCGCGTCGGTTACCCCGAACATTTAATGGTCCTTCGAGCCGGATCGCTAGCGAATAAAACAGTCATTCGAAGTGAAAGGTGAAACAAAAACCTATCGCGAGTGCGTATCCTGAAGAGCCTTGAGCCAGGAAACCCAACTACGCTAAGAATCGTAACGTCGGTGAACGGAGCGGAGCTGAAAACGCCAAAAGGCATCACCTACCGCGGAAACCCAACACCGGTCACAAAATCAAAGGAAACACTTCGAGAGTGCGTGCTGTGAGAGGAATCAATCCACCACACCCAACTACTCGAGGAAGCATCCACAATCTGTGAACAACGAGGAGCTGAGATAGCATCATCGCATCCACCTACCTACACCGAAACTCACCGGACGTCAAAGGTAAGCTCATTACATAAAGAGTCGCCAAAAAATTATATTTTCCTTTACCTTTGCATCGCATCTCGATTTCGAACAAAATGCCGGGAACTGAGTTGACGGAAGCACAGAAGGCGCAACGAGCAACCCTTGTACAAGCGCGTGGTCAAATTAAAACGAGAATCACAAAATTAAAAAATTATCTCGAAAGGTCCGGGCCGCATGCGAATACCGAGTACATTAGTAAAAATCTCGAGAAAATTGACGAAGCCATCGCGGACCTCCCACGCATCCAAGAGGCGCTCAAGGTCATTGAACCTATGATAGATCATGACGCAGTGGAAGAAACTGTAATGGACGAATACGAAGAAATGCTCGTGCTCGTCCGAAAATTTAGAGAGCCAAACCGTGGAGCAATTGTAGACAGACAAGTTCCAAACCCCGATCAGCGACCAACATCTACCGTATCAAATGCATCAGCGGAATACTTCGTATCGTTACCGAGGGTTGACGCGAAAAAATTTGACGGAAAATTGGAAGATTGGCGAACGTATCGGGACTGGTTTGTTCAGACAATCCACAATCGAAACGGCTTATCAGACGCGCAACGTCTCGACTATTTAAAAAGAACGCTCGCCGGCGAAGCCGGAAACTCGATCAGCGCCTTTCAAGCGACAGATGAAAATTACGCAGTAGCCTGGAGTTTACTCGAATCCACGTACGACATAGAGTACATCTTGATTCTTCGTCATTATGAATTATTGATGGAAACTCCCGCAATGAAGAAAAATTCCGTCGACGAGATCAGGAAATTACTGAATAACGTTCAAACGCAAATCCTTGCCATGAAGGCACTCGGAGAAAGGATCGAAAACTGGAACACTCCGATCGTGCACACCATTCTGAAAAGATTAGACAAGGACACTGCGAGAGAATGGAACAGGAAAATCCAAGGCACTAAAATGCCTAGATACGAAGATATGTTGCGCTTTCTGCGAGAAGAAGCGACGCGACTCACACCCATGGCTCCGTCAGGATGCAACCAGCCTTCGCCATCGACTCCAAAATGGCAAGGAAAACCCAAAGGAGGGAATGAAGGTCAGAGACATCAAAAGGTTCAGGCACTCCTGACCTCCACGGATGGAAAATCCTGTCCGCTGTGCAAGGAAGAGCATGGAATCACAGGATGTCAAAAATTCCTGTCATTAGCTACATCCCAGCGAATCCAAGAGGCTCGGAAGGCATCTTTGTGCTTGAATTGCCTGAAGTCTAACCACAAGACTCGTCACTGTCGATCGCCGGCCTGTTCTACGTGTTTGAAGCGTCATAACACACTCTTACACTTGACGGAAGAAGAATTGAACGCGTTAAGGACGTCGTCAGCATGACTAGAGCCGATCACAGCCTCAGACGCGCAAGCGGTTACAGCACTCGTAGCAACCCTCCCTACTAGAGACATAATTGTCACCGCAGTTATTCTCATACGAAATAACGTGCAACAAGCTATTCAATGCCGCGAAGTATTAGACACCGGATCCAGCTCTAATTTCATGACGGAATCTCTCGCTAAAAGGCTAAAACTTCCACTGGAGAAGTTCAATGTCCCCATCGAAGCCATTAACAACGCTCAATCGAATTCGAATTATCTGGTAAAGGCCACAATAGATTCAAGAATCACCGGATACTCCAGAACGCTCAGCTTTCTTACGGTCACAAGTTTAGGTGGTGCACTCCCCATTGAACCGATAGATAGAGGCCGTCTCGATATTCCGAAGCACGTGGCATTAGCCGATCCGAAATTCGATCAACCAGCGCCGATAGATCTATTATTGAGCGCCGGCACAACGCTTTCGCTACTTTGTCAGGGACAGATTAGACTCAACGGCCCCAATGCGCCCGACATAATTATGCAAGAGAAAAAACTCGGTTGGATCATCGGGGGAAATGCTCTGTCAAAGGGACCGTCGTCGAAGAAACAATCGCTTCAAAACTATTACGCTAGCGCCGAACGAGAATTGCGAGACTTCTGGGAGACGACATCAATGCGAACAAACACCTGTCGAAAGAGGAACAAGCTTGCGAGAAGCATTTCGAGAGGCATGTTTCACGCACACCGATAGGCCAATATGTAGTCGCGCTTCCGTTTAACAGCCGTCAGCCAGAATTAAAAGATGGTCGCCACTTGGCCGAAAAACGGTTCAACTCACTTCTCCGTAAATTCAAACGTAATAGCGAATTTGAAAAACAATACACTGCCGTTATGCAAGAATACATTGATCTTGGCCACATGTCTGAAGTGCCAGAAGAGTCCGCAAGAGAACACGGATTCTACTTGCCTCACCACGCGGTCATAAAAGAGGCGAGCCTTACCACAAAATTACGAGTAGTGTTCGACGGATCGGCGAGAACCGACGACTATCCAACATCGCTCAATGATACCTTAATGACCGGACCAACAATACAAGACAACATATTCTCGTTACTAACACGCTTTCTCACCCATCAGTATGTCCTGACCGGGGATATAGAGAAAATGTACCGGCAATTCTTGGTCCGAGAAGAGGATAGAAAATACCAGCGAATATGGTGGAGAGATACAGCCGGCAACCAAAAGACGTATCAACTGAATACAGTCACATTTGGTTTGTCATGCGCTCCATATCTCGCCATTCGCTGCATCCATCAATTAGCAGACGATGAAGTTTCTCACTTCCCGCTGGCATCGGCAGCCATCAAAAGAGACTTATACGTTGACGATCTTCTTACCGGAACAGATTCGTATGAAGAAGCAGAAGCACTCCGCGATGAAATCTCCAATCTATTAAAAAGGGGAGGTCTCAATTTGCGACAATGGGCTTCTAATGAGCCTCGTCTCTTAGAAGGACTACCCGACGGAAGCGTCAACTTACAACTGAACACTTCGAGCGACGCGAAAATAAAAACGTTAGGCCTCCACTGGGACTCAGCAAAGGATACGATCGTGTACACGGTAAAGCCTATCAAACAACCGTCGAAGATAACCAAGCGAACCATGCTCTCAGCGGTTGCAAAAATATTCGATCCACTGGGATTTCTTGGTCCAGTAATACTAAAGGGCAGAATGATTCTCCACAAACTCTGGCTGGAAAAAACCGAATGGGATGACGCCATCCCCTTGAGCGTACTCACCGAATGGAGAACATATGCGGCCCAACTGATCGAGCTAAACAACGTCTCATTTGATCGACGAGTGATAATACCAAGGTCGATAGATGTTCAATTGCACGGATTCTGCGATGCCAGTGAAAAGGGATATGGTGCTTGCATCTACTTGCGCTCCAGCGACATCGACGGCAATATACTAACACGACTTTTGTGCGCGAAATATCGTGTTGCACCGATTAAGTCTGTGACGCTTCCTCGTCTAGAATTGTGCTCCGCAGTACTATTATCCGATTTATACGTGGCAACCAAAAAGGCAATTAATCGTCCCATCGACCAAACGACCTTCTGGTCAGACTCAATGGTAGCGCTACACTGGATAAGGACTCCTCCACATAAATTGTTGGTATTCGTTGCAAACCGAGTAGCTAGCATTCAAGAAAAAACTGAAGGCTCGGTGTGGCGACACGTCCGCTCTGGAGACAATCCCGCAGATCACATTTCGCGAGGATTACTTCCGACCGAGTTCTTACTGAAGTCGAACTGGAAAACGGGTCCATCATGGCTGTCACTCGACGAAACTTCGTGGCCAGTGAGCAGATTAACAATCCCAGCAGAACTTCCGGAATTGCGCAAAACACAATGTATGCTCCTCACCGCCGAAGAAACAAGGAGTCCTGATCCATCGTTCTTCCAAAAATATTCGTCGATAGGCAAATTGCAACGAATAGTTGCGTATGGACTGCGATTCAAATTAAATAATAAATTCAAGGGGCCACTCTCAGCGCATGAATTGGGCCTGGCGAACGATACGATAATTAAGGTCGTGCAAGGGTCTGCGTTCGCCGAAGAGATAAAGGAAGTGCAAAGGGGTAGAGGACTATCCAAAAACCACAAGTTCAAGGCACTCGATCCTTTCATCGATGAAAACGGATTACTGCGCGTCGGTGGGCGACTCAGAAACTCGTACCTACCTTACACGCAGAAACACCCGCTACTACTCCCGAAAGGAAACCACATATCAACACTACTCATACGCAACGAACATCTCACCAACTATCACGCTGGAGCACAGACTACACTGTATGCTCTCAGAAAGAAATACTGGTTGATTGATGGCAGACAGCAGGTGAGAAAAATCATCAGGAGCTGCACCACTTGCATCAGAGCGAATCCACCAGTCAGCGAATACGTGATGGGAAATTTACCGATAAATCGAGTCACCGAATCTCGACCGTTCTGCAACGTGGGAATCGATTATTGCGGCCCATTCTTCGTGAAGGAAAAGAAACACCGCAATAGAAATCGCGTAAAGGTATGGGTGTCAGTGTTCGTCTGCTTGGCCATCAAGGCGGTACATTTGGAAATCGTCACAGACCTCACCACAGACGGTTTTATGGCGGCCCTAAAGCGATTCATAGGAAGAAGAGGAAAACCGAGAAACATTTATTCGGACAACGGCAGCAATTTCATCGGCGCCAATAATGAATTAAAGGAGTTATATTCCTTTGTCCAGTCCAGGGTACACAACGAAAAGATTCAACGACATCTCGCAACGCAAGGAATCACATGGCATTTCATACCACCGCTCTCTCCTCACTTTGGGGGATTATGGGAGGCTGGGGTAAAATCGTTTAAGCATCACCTTAAAAGAATCTGCGATGACTTAGTTACGTTCGAAGAGTTGAATACACTTGTAATTGAGATCGAAGCAATTTTGAACTCTCGCCCTCTCACTCCCATATCCACTGATCCCAACGATTTAATTGTTCTGACCCCCGGTCACTTCCTTGTTGGCGATTCTTTAATGAGCTTACCAGAAACCAACTTCGAGTCAGCGCCATCCAATCGGCTGTCAAATTGGGAGCTAATCCAGAAAAAACAACAAGAGTTCTGGAGAAGGTGGCACAAGGAGTACCTCAACGAGCAAAACCTCAGGACGAAATGGACCAGCGGCCATCACAACATCAAAGAGGGCACGATTGTGATCCTCCGAGAAGACTATCTACCGCCGAGGCAATGGATTCTGGGTCGAGTCATCAAGGTGTATCCTGGAAATGACGGAGTCATTCGAGCAGTCAGAGTGAAGACGGCTACGGGTGAATTCGATAGAAACATCCGCAAACTCGCCCCATTACTAAGTGAAAGTGACGGTGCAGAGAAAAACAATATAGAACATTAAGCAGAAAAGTATCTGTATAATAATTGGTATTACATGCCGGGTATCGTTGATCAATTGAATACAATCTCTCAACGGGGGGAAGATGTTCAGTTCTCAGCATCACGGAATGCAGCGTAGATTAATTTTATATATATATATATATATATATATATATATATATATATATATATTGTGACGGAAGATTTTCTGCAACCCAAAACGAGAACTCAACGAGAACTGAAATCGGGATCTGGTGCGAGAAACCGTCACCTTCGGCCGTTCCTCCCGTGCGTGTGCATCCGCAATACCCGGGGCGCCAGAGACTTTGTTTCTCCGGTCGTCTCAACCGGAATAACTGGGGTCGGGGTGATCAAACCCGACCCACCAAACGGAGCTGGAGAACTCCGTGATTTTTGTTTCACCGGAATCCTAACCGGTATGACCTGGGAGTCTGGAGACCTCCCTGATTTTTGTTTCACCGGAATCCTAACTGGTATGACCTGGGAGTCTGGAGACCTCCCTGATTTTTGTTTCACCGGAATCATAACCGGTATGACCTGGGAGTCTGGAGACCTCCCTGATTTTTGGATCGCCGGAATCATAACCGGACTAACTGGATGCACTTACACGGGAGGACGGTTGCGGTAAAGCACGGCCGCTCAGGCTGTGGGATATGGTAGAGGGGTCGGGATTCACCGAGGAGTAGCGTGAGCGAGCGCGGGATCTATCACTATCGCGATGACGGTAACGTCACTAATAAAATAAAACAATGGTTTTATTTTATTGTGCGGGAGCCGGTGGCTTAACCACCCGAGAACTTTTTACGGAGACGGAACAACGCGAACGCGAACTGCACGCGAAAACGTCACCCGAACGTGAACGAGAGAGCACGACGACGTGCCTCTTACGCGAGAACGAGAGCGCGAGAGAGACACGACAAGTCTCTCCATCGCGGTGTCTGATCGACGACACCCAAAATCGGGAGCGATCGCGATCTCGGAGACAACCGTCTCACGCGAAGGTTCGGTAACGACTCTTTTCCGATAGCCGGAAAATCGGGAGCGATCGCGATTTTGGAGACAACCGTCTCACGCGAAGATTCGTTAGCAACTCTGTTTACCTCGCGCGACCAAGACCGGCGCGCGAGGGATTATGCGAGAGCGAGACAGAGCGCGTTAACAGAAAAAATGTCAACACGCTCGCGGCATCGGACCATGCGAAATCGCCGGTTCAAGCGAGAACTTTTATCTCGTATAAAATCGAGAGCTGAAATATTATTTCGGGAACTGGAATATTCTAATAGAATATTCCTTTCGGAATCTATATTTTCTGCCCGAGTTACCCCGAAAACGGAACGGTAACAAATCAGGACCTTTTCTCATCGGTAACATGGAGGCTCTCGAGAATCGCATCCCCGGGTCACCGTGCGAAAGCGGGCAAAGCTTCTCTCCAGAAGCGCGGTGCGGAGGCCTCCAGCCTCCGCCCGTAACCCAAACGGCCCGCTCTCCAGCACGATGCACCACTACGGTGGGGCGCCGGCGTTTCAGCCGGGCGTGCACCGATTCCCCGAGAGGCCTCACTGGGTGCATCCCTCGGTCGAGATTGCTCAGTACGTCGAGCCACACGCCGCTCGACCGAGTTCCGCACGCCAACCTAACCAAAACGGAAACATAACCCAAAACCTCAAACGTAACAAGACAGACATTCTAGAGAAAAGATCCTTACATAAACGGATGGGTCGCAACCCGGGCATCGAGAGCATCTCTTGATTATCGGTAGCATTTCTGTGACGTGGCTCAAAAAATCACGTCACAATATATATATATATATATATATATATATCTATATCTCAGACAAATCCACACGCGCTATACCTACAGACAATATTCATGTTCTGGAAATATCGTATACTGACAATCGCATAGCCTCAGAGGAACCCTTAGCTTTTACATTCTTACCCTTCGCGGCTTCAATGGGAAAATCCGCGAAGGAACCCTTGGCGACCAGATGTCGTATTACTAAATAGTTTTACTATTGGAAAATCCGCGGCACGGCGTCTGGCGACCAAGTGTTGAATTGCTAGATCGCTTTATTGTCGAAAAATCCAAGGTACGGCGTCTGGCGACCAAATGTTTTATGACGGATTGACCGTCAGGGTTTTTTTGCGCGAACCTCCGAGTGAGCACTGCATCCCAACGCTTCGTGCTTACCTGCGGGGGACGCGACCCCTTTCAGCCAATGAATATTTGCAAAATCTCGTAATGTAAGGGTCAACCAATGAGGAATGCGTGATACAAACTCTCGAAGCCATCTTTACCTCCCTCCAACGAGAGAGCTAAAAGTTCGAGAGTTTGCATTTACCATATAGTTCAAATCAGTCTTAACTCAACAAGCGCGACAGACACAACTAGCTGCTCGCCTACAAAACCTTTTAACTTCGACTCGTGAACTTCGACACGGACAAGAACTCATCTTGATCCCTGACTCGAACGAACACATCACACGATCCAAACTACTAATTATTTTGTACAACCATTTGTCATCAGCAATAGTTTTTGTTTTCTTCTTGTTATTAAAGTATATAGTGAATTAAAAAGAAAGTGTAAATCCCAATCTTAATTCATTTTTTCCCATCGTTCCTCTCGGGTCAACTTCGTCGTCAGGAACAGTTTCGGGAGATGACATCGACGTACCGACAGGTATAACTGGGACTTACAACCCCAGCAAGCGCCTCGCAAAAATATCGTGAGCTCCCGCGTCGGTTACCCCGAACAGATGAAGCCTTCGATTGCCCGGCGTAGAGTTGCCTAAAAACGGGATCATGGAGTCTTAAAGGAAACGAAGATGAAAAATAGGAAAAATCAAAATGAGGGAGACGTGTGTGATCGATTGATGTCGAAAAATTAATTAAATCCGAGTAGACAGAAAGAGAGAGAGAGAGAGGGGGGTGGCTATCCGAACGGTGGCTGTAAGAAAAATAAGAATATACTTCCGGTCGTACCGGAACTCGGTATACTCTTCCTTCTCGCTTTCTACAATTCTATGGGATTCTACCCCCATTTCTCTACTTGCGCCACCCAATCCCCTCGGCGTCGTTCGTCACTCTTCACCCGGAAATTTCGCTACGTATTATCCTCTCCCCCTCTCGCTCTCTCACTCTCTATGTATACGTATATATATCCATATTTAATTCCTCCTCCATCTGTTGTCCTCTCTTCGAACCGCATCTGTGCGCGCGCCCTCTGGTCCGCTCTGGTGCTCGTCCGACATTTTTATTTGATATTTAATGACGCTATTTGAAAAACCAGCGCGTTGCATAGTATACATGCAGATGGCGGAAGGGAAGAGGGGTGGGAGGGAGGGAGGGAGGGAGGAGGAGGAGGAGGAGAGAGAGAGAGAGAGAAACTGATGGTACTTAGAGTGTAGACATCGTTGATGGTACTTCCCACTTCCTCTCTATCTCTGTATTGCTCCTTCTCTCTCTCTCTCTCTCTCTCTCTCTCTCTCTCTCGCTCTTCCTCTCTATCTGTGTTTCTCTACCCCTCTCCCTCGATCTTTTGGTCTCTCTTTTAGTCTCACTCTATGTCTTTTTCTTTCAACCTTTCGCATTCCAGTCTCTTCTTGTCGCAGTGTGCATCGCATCCTGGGGGTAGTTTTCGGTCGATGTGCAACTCCCGCAACGGTCGGTGCTATAGGATGAGTTTTACGAGCGCTGTCTCTCTCTCTCTCTCTCTCTCTCTCTCTCTCTCTCTCTTCTCTCCTCTCCTCTCAGCACTCTTCCCGAAATGGTCTCGCAT
Organism: Ophion obscuratus; assembly: GCA_964007375.1. Classification (NCBI taxonomy): domain Eukaryota; kingdom Metazoa; phylum Arthropoda; class Insecta; order Hymenoptera; family Ichneumonidae; genus Ophion; species Ophion obscuratus. The sequence goes on from OZ023324.1 coordinate 19,684,469, forward strand.
TACCGGCACTCTTATGCTCTCTTTTTTCACCCACATAGCCTATTACTCGCATTTGAGATACCTGAAAGAGTCAAGACCGGACGAGAGAAAGAGATAGAGGTAGAGAGTGGCTAGGAATATCATGGCTGTCCGCATATCTCCCATTGCTATTTCCGACATTTTTAAGGGACTATACCAGTGTGAACGCTGAAAATTTGGGCGATTTTCGGGAATTCTTTGGGAAGAAAAGTACTGAATTAAATGTTTCGAAAAATTAAGAATATATTTGGCTATATTTGACCAACATTACATAATTTTTGCATAGAAAAATATTGAGATCCAAGCGACTTATGCGCAACCTTCGGAGGCGCCAAAAGGAAAAGTTCCTCCACTGCTCACATGATTCCGGCCGATTGAGTAACTGAAACCGAAAAAGGAAAAAAAATGTTAAACTGGAAGGTGTTTTCTGTACAGTAACGTAGGATTTCCGAAAAATATTTAAATCTAAAAAATGGCGTAGTTATGGAAAAAAAGTCTGGTTTCTTGCCTATGAAACAGTCGTTTTTTTCAATTTTAAATAGTTAATTTTCATCCAATTAAAAATATACTACGTCATTGCAGAGTCAATATATTCAAGAGTACTCAGTTCAAATTTCAAGTCAATCGGATTTACAATTCTTCGGCTCTTTGAGTTACAATTCCAGCAAATTTCAAAAATCTCTTTTCGAGAAAAACGGGTTTAAAGATTTACCTATCGGTTTTTGCAAGATAAAATTACATTGATATAAATGATATAAATGATAATGATATTCTTGAAAGTATAAACGGTCGAAAAAGACAAAAAAAATCGATTTTTTAAAAGTGTCACACTGGTATATGCCCTTCATTCGTATAACATTGAACGGTCATTTTCCAATCGGAAAAGTAGCATCATCATCACCATCAATCACGTTGCGTCGCCGGCACTCGAAGATATTTTTTTTTCTCCCTTTTCATCGCCATTCAAAGCCTTATTTTTGCAGATTAAGGTGGCAAACTTCTAACAAGAATACGTAATAATGTATTGAGCGATATCCACACCCTAAACGAGCCAACAAAAAATCGAGCTATTGAAAAGAATCCATTTCCCTTGCATTCCAATGATGCAAACGTCATCGTCATCGTCGATCAATGTATTGATCACCGAAGCACAAATGCCATAGTTGACACGGGCATCAAAAAAATTACAATTCAAGATAAATTATTCACTAGATTATTTTCCATGCCACCTCCATAGTTTCCAGAAATATTGAATAATGGCCTATCGAATAATGACATTGAAGGCAGAATAAAATCTATGTCTTCCGAATTCTGTAATTAGAATTAATGACCCCGTCGACGTTTTGGTCCACTCCACTGGCCGCGGTCCAATTTTCTCACATCTCCACGTCCCTTGCTCTCCCTCCCCGAATCACCGATCGAGCTATCGACCAACCCGTTCGACCTGGAGCATCCGCGAAAATCGACAAATTATCCAGCCTGTGAAGTCGTATATACATATATGTATGCTCCAGAATTCTCCAATACCATCAGCACACCGGTGACGTTAAACCATATTATCCCTCTCCCGACTATATCACTTCCTCGTTCGATGTCGATGACCCTCTTCCTCCCTCGTCTCCTGCCGATCCCCCGTATTCCACCACCTCGTGAAACGCACAGCTTTCGGGTTATCCATCGAATTTTTCTTCTCCCGAGGGGGGTGGCTCAACACGTCCCTTTCTCTATCTCCTTTGCGAATTCGAGGTCTTTTTTTCGTCAACCTTAGCGAGGGAATTTTTCACGGATTCGCGGCTGGCAATCTCATATATATATATATATATATATATATATATATATATATATATATATATATATATATATATATATATATATATATATATATATATAATCATTATTATTATTATAAAAAATCCGCAACATTTTTCGTTCTCTCTCCCTTTCCTCCCGTTCTCTCTCTCCCTCTCTCTTGGTTCCTAGGTTGCCATCGAATTCATTTCGCGTGCTCGCGAGGATTATCCGGCATCGAGAATTTCGTTATCGTTCGCGCCGATCGAATCGACAAATTGCCGGTGGCGGGCACAACCCCTTCCAACCCTTTTACCCCCTTATAGGGGAACCTAGGGGTGTGTTGCCCATTGGTCCAATAACGTTTTCTCTCTCTCTCTCTCTCTCTCTCTCTCTCTTTCTTTCTCTTCCTCTCCGTCTGACTCCTATATGCTTGTGTGTGTCGGAGTTCGATCGCGAAATTATCGAAATTTCGTAGTGCCCTCGCGTTTTACCGCCGTATACTTTACGTGGCCTATGCTATAGCATTCGATTTGCGTTACCGCAGAGCCCTCTACGACTACCGCAACCCGAACAACTCTCTCTCTCTCCCTCTCTCTCTCTCTCTCTCTCTCTCTCTCGAGCTTTTTTTTATCGCGGTCATATTACTCGCTAGCGGATACATAACGCCCGGCCGATTGGGGATGATTCCAATAGCGGTTGTATGACGAGAGAGGGTGAGAGAGAGAGAGAGAGAGAGAGAGAGAGAGAGAGAGAGAGAGAGAGAGAAAGAGAGAGAGAGAGAGAGAGAGATTCGCGTGCATCCCTTCGTCACCTCTATTTCTGCATGCATGCATAAATGGCTGGCGCATGATGAAAAAACACATTTGTCATTGAAGTAATTACATCGCGACGTCATGAATGTATTCTCGATCCAGCTTAATCGTTGATCGCTTCGCAAAAAAACATTAATTTTTTTTTCGTTCTCCCTCGGAAAACGCGGTTCAATGATTAGCTCGGGGTCGCTTGGCATTTGTTTGAGTTCGTTTGGATTTATTTGGATTTATTTCAATTTATTTGGATTTATTTTAATTTATTTGAATTCATTTGGAATTATCAGAATTTATCTCGATTTATTTGGATTTATTCGGGTTTATACAACTAGGCTTGAAGTTTGTTGGGGATCGTTGAAATGTGCGTTTGCATAAGGTCGGTCGAATTTGTTGGGGTTTTTCAAAGCTTGTTTGGATTCGTTGAAATTTGTTTGAGTTTGCTGAGTTCCGTTTGGATGTATTGTAGTTTGGTTTCGGTTCGTTAAGATTCGCTTGAACTTTTTTGGGTTTATTGGGAATTGTACAAGTTTGGGTTTGTTTTGTTTTGGCTTTGGGTCGTGATTTATTCATATTTATTTTGATTTATTCGAATAGGTTGAAAGATTGTTGAGGCTCGTTGAAATTTGCGTCCGCATAAGTTCGATTAAATTTGTTTGTTTCTATAGATTTGTCGAAGCTTGTTTGAATTTGTTGAAATTTGTTTGGGCTTGCTGAGGTCTGTTATTGGAGTTTGGTTGGACTCGTTAAGATTCGGCTTGATGTTTTTGGGTTTATACGGAATTGTACAAGTTTGTTCGGATATGTGGTAATTTTGTTTGTGTTTGTTTGAGTTTATTCGGGATTGTACAAGTTTGTTTGGATCTGTGGTATTTTTTTTGTTTGTTTGAGCTTATTCGGGATTGTACAAGTTTATTTGGATCTGTGGTATTTTTGTTTCTTTGTTTGAGCTTATTCGGGATTGTACAAGTTTACTTGGATTTGTTCAAATTCCTGTTACTTTCGGTTAAATTCGTTCGGGTTTCTTTGGATTCGCTACGATTCGTTTGGATTTGTTCGGGATTTTTCACCTTCGTGTGGATTTGTCCTCAACTTCATTTAGATTTCAGCGGATTTGCTTGAATTTATTGGGCTTCGTACAAGTTTGTTTGGATTTATCAAAGCTCGTTCGGGTCTGTCAAGACTTTTGTTCGAGCTATTCTCTTATTTGGCTCAATCAAATTTGTGCGGGTTTCTTTATATTCGTTTGAGTCCGTTAAGAGTCTAGATTCGTTTGGATTTGTTCTGATTTGTTCGCGATTTTTCAACATCGTTTGGATTTCACCTCAACTTTATTTAGATGTGACAGGATTTGCTTAGATTTATTGGGCTTCGTACAAGATTGTTTGGATTTATCAAAACTTGTTCGGGTCTGTGGAGCCTTTTGTGCGAGCTATTGTCTTATTTGGCTCGACCAAATTTATTCAGGTTTCTTTATATTCATTTTGGGTTTGGTAAGATTTGTCTGGATTCGTTTGGATTTGTTTGGATTTTTTTAGGATTTGCTCGCGATGTTTCAACTTGGTTTGGATTTCACCTCAACTTTATTTAGATGTGAGAGGATTTGCTTAGATTTATTGGGCTTCGTACAAGATTGTTTGGATTTATCAAAACTTGTTCGGGTCTGTGGAGACTTTTGTGCGAGCTATTGTCTTATTTGGCTCGACCAAATTTGTTCAGGTTTCTTTATATTCATTTTGGGTTTGGTAAGATTTGTCTGGATTCGTTTGGATTTGTTTGGATTTTTTTTGGATTTGCTCGCGATTTTTCAACTTGGTTTGGATTTTTCTCCAACTTTTTTGGATTTCCGAGGATTTGCTTGGATTTATTGGGCTTCGTACAAGTTTGTTTGGATTTACGAAAACTCGTTCGGGTCTGTCAAGAATTTTGTTCGATCTATTCTCTTATTTGGCTCAACCAACTTTGTTCGGGTTTCTTTATATTCGTTTGGATTTTCATGGATTTGCTCGCGATTTTTCAACATTGTTTGGATTTCTCTCCAAATTTTTTCGGAGTTGCGAGGATTAGCTTGGATTTATTGGCCTTCGTAAAAGTTTGTTTGAGTTTATCAAAACTCGTTCGGGTCTGTCAACACTTTTATTCGAGCGACTCTCTCGTTTGGCCCGCCAAAATTATTTCGGGCTTTTTTATATTCGTTTGGTCTTGACAGGCGATCAGGTAAGAGTGGTCTTGACAACGAAGCCCTTAAGGGCCTACCCCCACTTGCGATTTTGAAAAAATCGATTTTTTTTATTGCATTTTTTTGAAGTATAAGTATCTGAGAATATGTCTTGAAAATTTCAAGTCGAACAAAATTGACTGAGATATGAGCGTTGAAAGAGAAGAATCCGTTGTGTAAACGACCGGCTAATTGAAACTTTAAATGCGTTTTTCTCAAAATGGCATTTCTGAAGTCGGTGACCAAGATTACTCAAACACTAATAAACCGATCTTCTTGAAATTTTGCAGGCTTATTTAATACATAAAAATGTAGTCTTTAATCGTTCGATTTTTTTTTTCGAAAAAAAATGGCCGTTTTATAGCCAAAAAACGGCCGTTTTTTTTCGTTAAAATCGAACCATTAACTTTGACTGTCCGCCATTTTGTGGAAAATGAATATTTTTAAAATCCTTCGATTAAAGCCTAGTTTATACTTATATTTGACTAAATCCATCCGCATTTTTTTTTTCAGTTGAACCACTTCGCCGCAATGTTGGTCACCGCAAACCGTGTATATAAAAACATTATTTCATTGATGGCCATTTGCCACTAATCAATGTAATATTTTTCAATAAAAAAATTACTGAACGTTTTTCAAGATGTGTTCTTTAAGATGGTATATTGATCGATTAAAAAAGTATTGTAGTTTTCTTTTAAAAAAATCATGAAAAAGGCCTTTTTTGAGCTACAAGTGCGGGTAAGGCCTTAAAAATGGATAATCGTCTGCACCAATCAATTACCAACCTTTACCTTTTTAACCCGAGCAAAGCCAAGCAAAGCCAAGCAAAAATCTGACATGCCCTGCGTCAAAGGCGACCTCCGAGCCACCCCACAGCCCCCTCACTGTAATTATTTCACCAAAAAAAGCTTTCGATGGTGCATTTATTTGAAAAATCGGCACAACACGGTAACACGTGTGGACGTCGCTACGACAAGGACGACCATGATAAATAGACATTTATAGGCAGTCGCCTGTATTAATTCGAGCACGTGCTGGAATTCACAGCCCTCCAAACGACAAGTGATATAATTCGCCCGCGATACGGCAAATATTAATACGTTAAGTGCAAAGTGGATGAATGACCGTTGGCCCGTTCCGGCACTCGCGTAAAAGCCTGAATTTCGTATGTACAATTACACGTGTCGTTACGCGCGACAAGCGATTCGGACTAATTGCGGGGTGGCATTGTGGCTTTCAGGGCGTCCGCGCGATCGAGCAAGCGCTTGCGCGCGTGTTTATAATAATCGTGTGGTCGCGCGACGCCCTCTCGCGCTTTCGGCTTGGGTACTTAAGGGGCTATGCCAGTGTGAACGCTGAAAATTTGAGTGATTTTCGGGAATTTTTTGAAAGAAAAGTATCCACTTAAATGTTTCGGACAATTAATAATATATTTGGCTATACGTGACCTATATTACATAATTTTTTCATAGAAAAATATTGAGATCCAAGTGACTTGTGCGCTGCCTTCGGAGGCGCTAAAAAAAAAGTTCCTCCACTGCTGACATGATTCCGGCCGATTGAGTAGCTGAAACCGAAAAAGGAAGAAAATGTCGTCAAACTGAACGACATTTCCTGTACAATGACGTAGGATTTTCGAAAAATATCAAAATCTAACAAAATGGCGTAGTTATGGAAAAAAGTCTGTTTTTATGCCCATAAAATGGTCGTTTTCCCACTGCCAAATCGTCAATTTTCATCCACTCAAAAATATCCTACGTCATTGCAGAGTGAATATATTCAAGAACCTCAGTTCAAATTTCAAGTCAGTCGGATAATTGCTCTTTGAGTTACAATGTCAGCAAATTTGAAAAATCTCATTTCGATAAAAACGCGTTTAAAGATTTAACTATCGATTTTTGCAAGATAAAATGATTAGAAATACGGCCTTGACTTTTCTGCAAGATATTCTTGAAACTATAAACTGTCGAAAAAGGCAAAAAAAAAATTGATTTTTTAAAAGTGTCACACTGGCATAGCCCCTTAACTTCGAAAGTTACTCGAGTGTTTATTACCATTTGGGCGGGAGGGAGAGACGGTGGGGGGGGGGGGGGGGGGAGGAGGGCGTAATTTTTTGGTCATTCTTTATATCGTGGTTTTTGGTTTTACGATTTATGCTTTAGCGGGTTTTTATAGTGGGTTTCTTTGGGTTCGGGGTAGATTTTTGTGGTTTTTTGATAACGAAATTTTTTGATTCGTGGTCTCTGCTTTGGAGATTTTAGATGTAGAGGTTTTTGACTCTAAGATTGTTTTGGGGCTTTTGATTTTGAGGGTAGGGATAATTTCGATGATTTTATGGGTTATTTTATTTTTGTGGTCTATGGTTTGGAGGTTTTTGATCCCGAGACTTCCGGTTTCGAGGTTTTTTATTCTGGGCTTTCGGTGGATTTGTTAAGTAGTTGTTTTGGGATTTTTTATTTCTTAGTTTTCGATTCTGAGGGTAGATGTAATTTCGATAAATTTTCGTATTAATTTTTTCTTCGGATTTTGATTTTGTGGTTGTCCTTTCGAGGTTTTTTGTTTTATCGTCTAGGCTTCGGAGGCTTTCCGTTCGAATGCTTTATCATGGAGCTTTTTCTTTCGAGGCTATTCGTTCTCGATTTTTTTAATGTCTATTTTCGAACGCCCAGAACATAGGTAATTTCGACAAATTGATCAAGCCTTTTGCGGCTTTTTATTTAGTGGTTATGCTATCGAGGTTTTTGATTTTGTGGTTATGCTTTCAAGGTCATTGATTGTAAGTGTTCGATTTTGAGCACCCAACTACGAGATCCTATGCTCGTTTTAGTGTTAAATAATTTTCGCAAATAAATCCCGAAAAAACAACCCTACCATAAAGCACTAAAAAGCCGCTTTTGTCCGTCGAATTCTTACTCTTAGAGGCCTTAGGCCACAGTAACGGGTATAAAATCAGGTGCGAATTTAACAATTTTTTTTTCGTATGGAAAAGGGATTCACTCATAAAATTAATTTTAGTATGAATATCAAGCTGTTAGAAAATATATATATATACTTCTTTCGATGTACTAAATGGCCGACTACTCGAAACTTTTCGAAACAGCTTTTTTCAATCGGCGTGACAAATAACGTCAACAATTTTCACTAGATTTACTTCAAATTTGAAAGTTATGTTCCTAATTGCATTTTGCAGAGAAGTACGTACGGAATTTCTGATTAATCGGAAACTTTTTATTTTATGAGCAGCTTATGAGCAGTTATAACGAAATTTTTCACTAAACATTAATTTCTTATGTTCAGATACCTACAACTTTTGAATAAAACAATATTTTTTAAATTTCATACGTACTTCTCTAGGTATTCTAGTGTAGATTGACGAGAATTTTTGTTTTTTGTTCTAGGTAAAAAGTTGTGGATGCTAAATGTCACGCGTAATATTAGTAGTCGGCCATTTTGTACATCGAAAAAAAATATATTTTCTAACAGCTCGATGTTCATACTTAATAGATGTGTAATTAATTTTATGAGTGAATCACTTTTTCATACGAAAAAAAATTGTCAAATTCGCACATGATTTTATACCTGTTACGCTAAAAATATCGCAAAAAAAAACACTTTTTTGCGATATTTTTTCATCTATATGGATGGAGTAAATTTATTGAAACCTTTTCTATATTGTTAAGTGTCATTCCAGGAACATTCCGTGAAATTTGTACGCGAAGATATCCTCAAACAAGCCGGTGACAAAGCTTTTCCAAGAACGCCTTTGGAAAAAACACGATTTGCGGTGTTCACTGTATCTCAGCTAGAATGATCTGAAATCAAGTACCATTAAAATTTAGTCAGAGTATTATCAAATCCTCCTCCCAATGGTCATTGATAATTTTTTTTTCATTTCTAAATTTTTGGTGGTCATGTAAAGTGAAAAGTGCCATTTTTCACGAAAAATTCCGCCATTTTGGGGGTGGAAAATCCCCTCGATGTAAAAAAAAATCTCAAACGAACCATTGGGGGGAGGTATTTTATATGTAGAAAGTGTGTACCAAGTTTGAAATAAATCGGTCATGTAGTTTTCAAATGGCAGTGAAGACGGACTTTGAAAAAAATGGTTTCGAGAAAAACTTGTTTGTGGATATTTTCGCGTACAAATTTCACGGGATGTTCATGAAATGACACTTAACAATGTACAAAAGGATTCAATAAATTTACTCTATCCATATAGATGAAAAAAAATCGCAAAAAAGTGTTTTTTTTTTTCGCGCTGAAACCCCTACCCTCCCCTCAACATCGACACGAACGCTCCAAGCTGCTTGAAGTTTAGCCGGGCGAAATGTGAGTGGCTTGGTGCATTGGTGCGTTACCATTTTCAGAGTTGTGCGGAAAGGGCTTGAGGCTACTTATCTTATTTTATTAATACTTTTGTACATCCAGGCGATGCTCCGTTAATCCCTCGGGAGGATTATTCGTTAATTCGTTGGCTCTCTATCGTAGCAAATTTAATAGTCGTTGGATCAGCGAGTGGGCTCCAAACGAGAGTGCTCTCTCTCTCTCTCTCTCTCTCTCTCTCTCTCTCTCTCTCTCTCTCTCCTTTGATTGCAGGTAAACTGAGGGTCTACCTGTACTGTGTATGATAGTGTAGAAGGAAAAGCTTCCGGGGGGCAAAGGGTGCGGCTAAGAGCTTCTGGGGGGTGGTCTCGCGGTCGTGGCATACGAGGCGATAAATAATCGAGGTCGTAAGGGCTTATCGGGCTTATCTCTGCTTGCGGCAACGACGGGACTAAGAGAGAGAGAAAGGGTGAGAGAGATAGAGG
>OZ023324.1:19694309-19786809 GCA_964007375.1 Ophion obscuratus
AAGTGATGACCCTCGTCTTGTAAGCACTGGTTAATTCGTTGATGAATAGACCGTCTAACTTCAGCCAACATTTGTGTGTTGACATGACAATGACATATTCTTTCTTTCATGTCGTCAGGCGATTAAGGCAATCATTGACAAGTCCTGATGTAATGACATACGTTACGGATGGAACTTGTATTGATGTAAGATTCTTCATACAGATCGCTGATTAATTAGTCACTCCCCTTTTTTCATTTGCCTGCTGCTCGCATGTGGATTTAGTACAGCAAAAGCTGAGACAGCAGCCGCATTATTTTCATTAACAACCGGTCGAAGTTTGACTCGTGTTTTTTTCACTGTACCGAAGCGATAGAAACGGTCAGCTAATCGCTTAAAAGCCATGTGTGATTTTTGTTGCCCATCCGGATAACGAGCCGCATACAAATCTTGGGCGTTTCTGTAATGTTTACGGCATTCCCCCAGCATCATCAACATATCAAAGGATCCTTGAAAATCGTTCATTCTTGCGATCCGATGTACTCACATTAGAAGGTAATGCGATAGGGGTATCGTAAGAAATGAAAACAGCGATCAAACAAGTGTTTAAAAGTCGAGAGTCATCACTTCGAACATCTTCTGTAGGTAGACCCAAACGAAGGTTAGCGGATCCTTTGAAAGTGATTATTCCAATATTTTTCGATTTTTCGACTATTTTCATACTTTGCGCGACTAGAATGACCTTTGTGTTGCCGGTCGCTGAATTCGTCTTAAAATCGGTAATAATGTCATCGAAAAAAATACATGGTTCCATTTTAAAAAGTGGAGTTGACCTTGACGTAGCTTCAGCGACTCCACCGATAAAAAATAGAGTGGTTCAGTATGACGGCCTTCTCGACACTGAAACTTTTGTCTGAAACATTTTTGAATATGATCAATAGTATGAGCGCCATTGCTCTGTATAACTTTACATGCCTCACCCTGTATATGGATGAATATATTAGATTACGTTACACACACACACACACACACACACACACACACACACACACACACACACACACACACACACACACACACACACACACACACACACACACACACACACACACACACACACACACACACACACACACACACACACACACACACACACACACACACACACACACACACACACACACACACACACACACACACGTATATATACGTACACAGGGTGTCCCTCTTATCTCTGCCATCCGAACTAACTCGGTAATTATTGATGTCAAAAAAAAATGTTCCAAACAAATGTTGTACGGTGCAAAATGCGACGATTTTTTTTTATTTCGGTGGAGGCGCTGACGTACAGTGAAGGTCACCTCTACTTTATTTAATGGAATGGTACAGTTTTTTTCAACCATCTTGTGGAGCATCTCAAGCAGCATAAAAGCATGAGGGGGTCAAAGTCGTTCAAGGTCAGTATCGATGATACAAATCTAAATATTTGGTAGACGTAATACATGTCGTTAATGTACGTTAACATATGTATCAAATATTTGGTAGTGATCCGAGATATTTAGATGTGTATCATCGATACTGACCTTGAATGGCCTTGAACGACTTCGACCCCCTAATGTTTTTTATGTGGCTTGAGGTGCTCCACAAGATGGTTGAAATAATGTACCATTCCATTTAAAAAAGTGGAGGTAACCTTCATCGTGTGTCAGCGCCTCTAACGAAATAAAAAAAAAATCGTCGCATTTGTTGGCCCCCTTCACACCGTACAACTTTTGTCTGGAACATTTTTTGTGACGTCGATAATTACCGCGTTATTTCGGGTGACAGAGATGAGAGTGACACCCTGTATATTGTAACGTTACGTTACAAATAGCGAGACTACCCGAGAAAAGTGTGGTCAGCATGCTGGCGTAGCTCAGTGGTCGGGTCATTCGACCGACAATCGAAAGGTCTCGCGTTCGAGTCACGGCCCAGAAGCGCACCGCATTTTTTCCGGATAGTTCTCTTGAAGTTTTTCCGCGGGATTACAAATGGTGGTCCATGGCCTCAGAACACTCACGAAGAGTGTCGAATTATGGCGACGGCCGTGGAAAAGAACCCCCTCCCTGAGATTGAGTGTCTCCCCCCTCCCTGCCCACCAGGCTAGAACGGCCTGTGGTACCCCTGCGCCCTTCTGTCCCTCAGACAATACACGCGTCTGTTGTGTCCGTTGAGCATATATTGGGTTTGGTTAGAGCAAATTCCGAATCAGCCCTCCAGAGTCGGATCAACTCTGGAGGGGGGAGTTGTTACGTTACGTTACAAATATCGCGACCAGCCGTGATCAGTGTGGTAGGCGGGTTGGCGCAGCTCAGTGGTCGGGGCATTCGACCGGCAATCAAAACGTCCCGGGTTTTTTTTCGGATATTTCTCTTGGAGTGTTTTTAAGAATTACATTATATATATATATATATATATATATATATATATATATATATATATATATATAAGGTGAGGCACATAAAATGTTACAGAGCAATAGCACTCAAACTATTGATGATATCCAAAAAAATTTCAGACAAAAGTTTCAGTGTCCGAAAAGGCCGTCATACTGGACTACTCTATTTTTATGGGTGGAGGCGCTGAGGCTACGTCAAGGTCAACTCCACTTTTTAAAATGGAATGGTGCATTTTTTCTTCAACCATCTTGTGGAGCACCTCAAGCCACATAAAGAACATTAGGGTGTCAAAGTCGTTCAATGTCATTCAAGGTCACCTATTAAAATGAAATTCAAAACTAAATATCTCGAGATATTTAGAGTTGTATTATCGATACTGACCTTGAATGACCTTAAACGACTTTGACATTCTCAAAGGAACAATAAATACATATGTAAAATTTCACGAAGACAACTTCAACAGTTTAAAAGTTATTTCAACCCAAAAATGACGTCAAGAATGTCGCTCGGGACCAGACTACTGCCTTAATATTTGCCTTAACCCTTCGACTGCACACTAGGTCGTGTTGATCCCATGATCTTTTTCGTGCGAGTACGTATTTTTCAACGTATCTCCCACTTTCAACGAATCTTTACGTACTTCATTTTGGTTTTTTTTTTCTTAAAAAATAAATTTTGCGCGATAAAATAAAAATCTTTGACTAAAAAAAACACGGGCCTACAGAAAAAACAAATGCATTTTTATATCGGGTTAAATATCTCGGATCACTAGCAAATATTTGGCAGTGATCCGAAATATTTAGATTTGTATGTCATTTTAATAGGTGACCTTGAATGACCTTGAACGACTTTGACCCCCTAATGTTTTTTATGCGGCTTGAGGTGCTCCACAAGATGGTTGGAAAAACATGTACCGTTCCATGTAAAAAAGTGGACGTGACCTTACCATTCCATTTAAATAAGTGGAGGTGACCTTCACTGTGCGTCAGCGCCTCCACCGAAATAAAAAATTGGTCGCACTTGATAGCCCTCTTCACAACGTGCAACTTTTGTCTGGAAGATTTTTTTGGGACCTCGACAATTACCAAGTTATTTCGGGTGGCAGAAGTAAGAGTACCCTGTATATACACCAAAAATATGTGATTTTTGTTTATATAAAATACGTTATCGTTATGAATTCATTTTTATTTACCAATAACACAGCAGCATAAAACTTAATTTCCTGTCTTACAAATTATTATTTATTAATCGCCTCGCACTATTACCCAATATTGGATAGAAATTAAAAAAAATCAATTCTCGGAAATACGAAACGGCACCCGAACGATAAATTTATCGCGCGAGAAGAAAAATAAAACAAAACCGTGCATTTCGCGTGTCTCCTGCGAAAAATGTTTTTACAAACATATATATATATATATATATGCAACACATCGTTTATTTATTCGTATTTTCTCGATATACCTGCTGTGTTTTTTTTTCTCTTTTGTTCACTTCTCTCTCACGCGTTCCCGTCGCTCGCCGACGGCTTTTCTCTGTTAGTTTATTTTTTTTCATTTATTCTTTTCCCCGCGCGTTCACCGCCCCCCAGAGTTGGCCGGCTGCCTTTTTTCACCCCCTTTCCATCTGCGGTGGTGGTTGGTTATTTTGTTATTTTTATTTTTATTTTTCGATTTTTATGTGCGGATCTCGTCGAATAATGCTCGGTGACGTCGGTGGCGTCGGTTGTGTTGCAGTTAAATACCTGAGGGAAGTGACGCCGTACTTCAGGAAGGCCTCGATCATCCAGGAGGTCGGTTGGGAATTACAGCGGGGATTTTTGAGCGCAACGCCACCACCGCCGAAATCGCCACCACGGGCGGACACACGTTATCTGCCGCTGCAGCTGTGCAGACTCACGAGGGCGCATCACACATCCGATCCTGGTGAGTTTCAAGTCCGTCTTTGAAATTCTGCCAAAAATCGAAAAATAATCGCAGCTTGATTGATCGAACGGCATTTTGAAGAGCAGATGATAACGAAGAGAATGAGCACAGAGTGGAGTTTCAAATGGAAATGAAAAAAAAAAATAGCGCGCGATTGAGCGAAGGTACTGGATTTTGGCCGAGAGGCGAGGAGAATTTTTTTTTCAATAACTACATATGGATGTATTTTTAACCCCGAATGCGAATTCTTAATTTATTTTTTCCTAAACCGTTAAGGGGTATTCTCACTTTAGACACTAAAAAAAGACTATTTTCATTAATTCTTTTGATAGGTTTATGTTATAGATATTGATGTAAAAGTTGTTACACTTAATAAATACACTTTCGAAATATATTAAGGGGTTAGGCTACTCTAGAGGCCAAAAAAATAGGCTTTTTGGCACTTTTTTTTTCAGAAAAATTACAAAATAAATCGAAATTAAAAAGAAGGCTGTTTATCACACTTATCAGTGACTGTATACAATAATTTTTTTGAAGCGATTAATTTCAAAATGGCGGCTGTGAAATGTTGAATATATCTTGAAAAATACATTGTCTATGGAAATGCGTAGGATTTAAAAAAAATATTGCACAGTTAATTTGTTATTAACAATTATCTGACGATTTTTAGGCAAATTTTTCACTTTTCTAAAATGTGCCTAAAAAAATCTTTAACAACAAACGGACTATGCGATATAAAAAAAATCCTACGTACTTCCATAGACAATGTATTTTTCAAGATATATTCGAAATCTCAAGTGAATCGGTTGAAAATTGTCTGAGTTATGTTTCCGGTCAACTTAAAAATGTAGTTTTGAGATAAACGCTACACAGCCGCCATTTTGAAATTAATGGCTTCAAAATAATTATTGTATACAGTCACTGATATGTATGATGAACATCCTTCTTTGTAATTTCGATTTATTTTGTAGTTTTTCTGAAAAAAATCCCCAAAAAAGCCTATTTTTTCGGCCTCTAGAGTGACCCAAGGCCTTAAAATGTTATTTATTTATTTTAGTTACTTGTTACAGAAAAAAAATGGTAGTTAAAAAAAAGTCTTAAAAAAATTGTAGGTTTACGCTGTTGATGAAATCTCGGAGATGGATAATCCGAAACAAAAAAGTCAAACGGTTTTAGATTCAGCATGTTAATGGCTATAGCGCATATCACACGATTTTTGATATATGCAAAAATAACAAAATGGCGGAACTTTTCGAAAAAAACAAAAGAATGTGTTTTTATCAACGTTTTTAAATCAAGATTTAAAAATTGCTTGATATGCGCTATAGCTATAGTTGTAAAGAATATGTGGTTAACATTTCATAAGGATCGGTTTAGTAGTTTCGAAGATTTTATCAACAAGCCGTCGAAAAACGTTGTTTCGAGAAAAACGCGTTTAAAGTTTGTTTAGGTTGCATAAATACATAAAAACACTTTTTTAAATGTATTTCGAAAATGTATTTATGAAGTGTAACAACTTTTATATCGATATCTATAATATAAACCTATAAAAAACATTTATGAAAATAGCTTTTTTAACGTGTAAAGTGAGGAGATCCCTTAATTTCTATTAAAAATCGTCGTTAAGTTAAAAAAAAACGCGTTTTTCGCGTTTGGCTGGCGTAATTTTGAGTTTTTGACGAAAAAAACCGCGATTTTCGTAATCAGCAAAAAATTTCCCATCTCCTGGACCATGGGAATGATGTGAACGTCGAAAAATAAAATTGGGTTCTTCTGGCCACTTTTACGGAATCGCCAGAATCACGAAATTTCAAATAGTTGCAGTGGCAGTCCTATTCGAGTCTGGAAAATTAGGTTGAGGGATTTCGAAAAGGATCTTCACAGACTTAGAGAATGCCGTTGGAATCATCCCGATATCTCAATTAGTTTTTCCAGAAAGTGGACTTGAAAAAAAAGGTGCAAAGTAGTGGAAAAATTCGCGAAAATCGATGGTCCGTCTTTAAAATTCTGCCAAAAATCGACAAATAATCGCAGTTGAATGCATCAAAGGACATTTTTAAGAGCAAACGATAGCGAAGGGAATGCGCACAGAGTGGAGTTTTAAATCGAAATAGAAAATAAATAACCAACTATTTAGTGAATGAACTTTTTTCACTCGAGAAGCGAAAAAATGTTGGAGTTTTGATATTTTTTTTATAACTCAATTTTAATATCTTTTTGCCCCTTGAATACGAATTTACCATTCATTTTCCCCGAAACCTTCCATTTTTTTAATCGTCATAAGGATGTGAAAACACATTTTCCGCATTTTGCCGGCGTAATTTTGAGCTTTCGGCAAAAGCTCCGTGGTATTTATTAACAGCAGAAAAATTCCCATTAGATAGACCCTCGAAATGTCTAAAGGCTTTTTAAGTCACTAAAATTTGTTTTCGATCTCTTCGGCTACTTTTTCAAAATCGCCAAAATCCGAAATTAGCAAACAGCCGTATCATCGGTTTTATTTGGCTAACGGAGGCATATTGTAGGGGTTTTGAAAATAATTTCGGTAGACTTGCAGAATGGCGTTGGATTCATTTTGATATCTCAATTAATTTTTCCATAAAGTGCACTTGAAAAATATCCGAACAACAAAAAATGGAATGGTGGAAAAATTTGCGAAAATCGATGGTACAATTTTGAAATTCTGCCAAAAATCGAAAAATAATCGTAGCTCGACGAAACAAACGGCATTTTGAAGAGCGAACGATAACGAAGCGAATTAGCATCAACTGGAGTTGGTCGAATCGAAACGAAAAATAAATGAGCTGCGATCGAGTGCAAAAACGTTTTTACGGCCGTGGTGGGAAGAAAATGCCAATTTTTACCATTCTCTTTGTAAGTCCATATCGATGTATTTTACCCTCGAAATGCGAAGTTACGATTCATCTCCGTAAAACCCTCAATTTTCATTGAAAAATCGTCGATAGTGTCTACACTGAGAAAGTGTCTACAATGATTGATCCAATATCATTGGTGTTATTGAATGAAATTTCGTTGATTCAATTGTAAAATTGTTGTTGTAAATAATCGGATTTATTAGTCCAAACAAAACGATATTGACTTTAATAACATCATAAAATTAAAAGTTTTTTCTTCATTCAAAAGATATATTGTTAGCCGAGAACAATATATTATTGAAACTATCTAAAAAATTATCGCGAACAAATTATATAGTTTTGAATGCATTTTCTGCAACGAACAAAAAAAAAGCGTATCAATTCATAACATGAATATTGTTGATTCGAGTACACAAGAAAAATTGAATTTCGCTCGTTTGATTCGGATAAAATTTCCACTGAGTAAATATGTTATTTGATTTTTTTCTCCATATCCGATATTGATTTCCAAGTACATTATTCGTTAAAATATTAGTATTTCATTTTTATTGAAAAATATTAAGCAAATGTCTGAATTAGTTAAAAAATTATGCGAACATAAAATTTGTTTCTTGCGCATTTGATTGAAAAAATTCAACCAAATCATGGCCAAGCGCCACCGAAATTATAGTTGTGAGGAAACCCGTAGTTCGGGGAGTGACCGCTAGAAGCCGCACGCGCGCTCGTTTCTCGTAAGCGCAGCGCGAACCGAAAATCCACTTAAACGCCGGAGAAACTCTGAAAAGTATCGCTTCTTGGCCTGTGGCTAAGATCAAAGTGTAGTATCTGTTCTTATCAGTTGAATATCTGAGATACTCCACATGGATATTCCATTGGATATCTGATATTCTCTCCACTATTATCGTGGATGATCATTCTAATGTTCACTTTTTATTTAAGATTTAAAACAAATTGAAAAACTTACGTTCCATGGCATATTCGTTTCGATGGAGGAAAGAAATAAATAATTCTATTGATTATATTATTGTACGAAATAAAAAATGTTGTAGCAACCGCTTAATTATTTCATCCATATATCTACAGTTTGTGTATAGAATGATTTCAATAGAATATCATTTTATTTGAAGGATAATGTAGATATTCAGAGAACAGAAGAGCTTTTGCAAATAAAATAATATGTTATTCAACGGCTTACCCCCACTTGCGATTTTGATAAAATCGATTTTTTTATTGCATTTTTTTGAAGTATAAGTATCTGAGAATATGTCCTGAAAATTTCAAGTCGATCCGAACAAAATTGACTGAGATATGAGCGTTGAAAGAGAAGAATCCGTCGTGTAAACGACCGGCTAAGGTAAATGTCCCAATTATTGAACAGGTCCCCATTATTGGACACTATCTTGTATTTTTATTATTTCTCATTCACCTGCATGCATTTACTTATTTATAAAATTTCATTACATATATGGAACTTTTAGGTATCGAAATGTTACCTTTCTTGTGCAAAAAAAGCTTTAATTAATAGAGAAACAAATTATTTAATCAGCAACGGTGACTCGATTTGACGTCTCGTGGTAACTGCTTATCGTTTTTGCTAAAATGCGCCGCTTCATGCGTAAGGGCATTAAAAATTCGAAAACTGTCGCATCTCAAAAAGTAAAGGCGTTTCAGGTTCCTCAGAAAATTTCTTACAAATAACAATTTTTATGAAAAAAACTTAATTTAATTATTTGTTAAAAAATACGGTGTTCGATCATTGGGACATAGAAAATGCAGTGTGTACCAATTATTGAACACTCGAATTCTCCAAGTTGGCGTCATTAAACCCATCAAAACATCGAGACAGTTAACATGTGACAGAGATCGTGTGAATCGGATTTATTGAAACAAAAATTGTAAGTTCCTGAATAAATTTACCTTTATTCTTTTAATAATCACTCTAAGATCGTCAAATATATTTTTCATTTGTATTTTCGATCAATAAACATAAAAAGGAAAGTAAAAAGAGAATATAACCTAAATGTAACCTAAAAATACGAATGTACTGTTCAATATTTTTTGCTCTCCGATATTTCAGGGAGCCAAGTTGCGACAAAATCAAACAAAGACAGAACATGAAAACGAGGAAGCTGAAAAGAAAAAGAAAATAAAGTTCGAGTTGAAAAGCAAAAATAAACCAAATGCGAATGAACCAAAAACCCGTCAAAAGAGACTAAGTATATATTTTTGTATTTTTACATGATTAACAAAAGATTATTTAAGTGTTTGATTTTGCTTTTATTTCTTAATATTGTACCCAAAATAATATTTTTAGAACGGAAAAAGAATTCTCGACAATGTTCAATAACTGGGACATGACTGTTCAATATTAGGGACATAGGCACTTCCAGTGTTCAATAATTGGGACATTTGCATTCTTCACATTGTTATTTTTTTTGTTCATTTGAAATCATTTTAAAACAATTTAAAGGGTGATTTCTCGAAAGTAAAAATATCAAAGTATCATTTGAACCTGAAAGCGATGGTTTTTTCTTAATTTTATATTTTTTTCTCACCGAATTCATTTCCCCAGATCCTTAGCTGTTCAATAATTGGGACATTTACCTTAATTGAAACTTTAAAAGCGTTTTTCTCAAAATGGCATTTCTGAAGTCGGTGACCAAGATGACTCGAACACTAATGAACCGATCTTCTTGAAATTTTGCAGGCTTATTTAATACATAAAAATGTAGTCTTTAATCGTTCGATTTTTTTTTTCGATAAAAAATGGCCGTTTTATAGCCAACAAACGGCCGTTTTTTTTTTTCGTTAAAATCGAACCATTAACTTTGACTGTCCGCCATTTTGTGAAAAATGAATATTTTTTAAAATCCTTCGATTAAAGACTAGTTTATACTTATATTTGACTAAATCCATCCGCATTTTTTTCTTCAGATGATCCACTTCGCCGCAATGTTGGTCACCGCAAACCGTGTATATAAAAACATCATTTCATTGACGGCCATTTGCCGCTAAACAATGTAATATTATTCAATAAAAAAATTACCCAAAGTTCTTCAAGATGTGTTCTTTAAGATGGTATATTGATCGATTAAAAAAGTTTTGTAGTTTTCTTTTAAAAAATTCATGAAAAAGGCTTTTTTTGCGCTACAAGTGGGGGTAACGCCTTAAATCAATCACATTTCCCAATATTTTATAGCATCGTAACAATCTCATATATCGGTGGCACTCCGCAGCAGCACATTTCTTTGAATCAACCGATACATTTTTTTGATTTAATTGTTTTTTTTAGCGTAGAAACGCGTTTTTCGTCTTTGCCCTACGAAATTTTAAGCTCCGGACAAAAAGAGACCGGGAGGGGCCTCGCCAAAACAGGGAGCGTAATTTCTCATCGATGGAAATACAGTACAAACACGCGGAACTTAAACAAAGTTCCGGCAAGAGCCAAGAAAAGCAATCAGAGACGTGCTGTATCTTTCCCTTGTATCTTTAACTGCGCGACTTGACAAAAAGAAAGAAAAACCAAGGTAGAGGCAGTGGGGGGGGGGGGGGGGGGGTGAAAAACCAAGAAGTCTTTGCTTCTCCGGAGGAGATCGTCTCCTTCCGGTATTTCTTTCCGTGTACGACGAAAGGACCTCGCGTGCGTGTTTATCCAGCCTCGTCGTATTATTTCAGTCAACATACCTCCGTGTGCACCGAGACGAGAATCGGATGCTGGTTCCCGGAAAAAAATATTCAATATCGTATTCCTCCGCGATATTGTCGTGTGTTTAGAAACAAGCCTTAACTCTGTGCGATCCGTAACGGCGGACCGTATACGTTACACGGTATAAAATATCGGAAATATCATATTATTAGCCAACCCCCTGCCCGCCCTTCCCTCTGCCGAGGTAATATAGATGGCAATAAAAAAGAAAAATATTGCTAAACGAAAAAAAAACAACATTGCAAAGAGAAAGGGAGAGAAGGGACCAATGGAAAAACGTGGCGAGATCGCGACGATCGAGATATTTCCTTAAGGCCTTAGTAACGGGTATAAAATCATGTGCGAATTTAACCATTTTTTTCGTATGAAAAAGTGATTCACTCGTGAAATTAATTACACGTCTACTTAGTATGAATATCAAGCTGTTGGAAAATGTATATTTTTTTTATTTGCAAAATGGCCGACTACTAATATTTTCTTTTGTTATCTTTTTTAGGCACTCCGCGCCGTGACGTTCAGCATCCACAATTTTTTACCTAGAACAAAAAACAAAAATTCTCGTCAATCTATATTATAATACCGAAAGAAGTATTTACGGAATTTAAAAAATATTTTTTTATACAAAAGTTGTAGGTATTTGAACTTAAGAAATGAATTTTCAGTGGAAAATTTCGTTGTAACTGCTCATAAACTGCTCATAAAATGAAAAGTTTTCGATTAATCAGAAATTCCGGACGTACTTCTCTGCGAAATGCAATTAGGAACGTAACTTTTAAATTTGAAGTAAACAGAGTGAAAATTGTTGAAGTTATTTGTCACGCTAATTGGAAAAAAGCTGTTTCGAGAAGTTTGGAGTGATCGGCCATTTTGTACATCGAAAAAAAAATATATATATATTTTCCAACAGCTTGATATTCATACTAAATAGATGTGTAATTAATTTGATGAGTGAATCACTTTTACATGCGAAAAAAAATTGTTTGGGTACTCTCTCTCTCTCTCTCTCCCCTCTTTTCAAAACAAATTCAATCAATCTCTCTCCACAAGTTCTTTTTTTAAATTATTTTCAAACACTGTATTCGTTTTGTACTCAATTTGTATTAATATTGATAAAAGGAAATGATTTTATTCTCTTCTCGTACTTCCAAACTCTCATGCATCCTTCTTCAACCGGTTAAAAAAAATCCATTTTTGTACAAATTTATTATCATATATATCGGGCATTTTGGGCAAAGTTCCAAGCAAACCCAAACGATATGTTTCCACAAGATATTTTTTTAAAATTATTTTCAAAGAACGTATTTATATTGCCATATTAATAAATAAAAATTATTTCGGTCTCTTCTCGTACCTTTAAACTTTCATCCACCCTTCATGAACCGGTTTTGTCAATGAATTTTTATTATCATTTATTAAAATTATTATGTTCGTCGGGCATTCTGAGTTTTGCACAATTCTCTCTTACCTATATATTATTTCGACAAACATTCGCGTATACTTGTTTCTCTTCGTCGTACGAACCCGATCCCTTTCCCTCTTTACGATCTCTCTCTCTCTCTCTCTCTCTCTCTCTCTCTCTCTCCCTCTCTCTGTCTCCCTCTCTCGGTCTTCTCGCCGATGTACTAGTCGAGGATGCGAGAGAGTTAAATTAGTTTCCTCGGGAGCAAAAGCTGCCGCTTGTTTTCAGGGCTAACCCGTATAATTTGTGAACGGCTCCATCAGCCCGTGGTCGTAGGATATTGGGCAGTGGAGGAGGGTGAGTGAGAGAGGGAAAGAAATTCTCTCTCTCTCTCTCTCTCTCTGTCGCGTGCGCTCTCCCTCCCTCTTTCAACGCACCTACATCCTTGGTGATCGGCTCCTCATCGCCAAACTCCCACCGGGTCGTACACCTGCAAGCTCGCAGAAAGCTCCCTGTCGAAAAGATGAACCCAACCAACGTTTTCGTGCCAATTGTGCGAGTTACGTCCGTTCAAGGCTTTAGGCCACAGTAACGTGTATAAAATCATATGGGAATTTAACAATTTTTTTCGTACGAAAAAGTGATTCACTCATAAAATTAATTACACATCTATTTAGTATGAATATCAAGCTGTTAGAAAATATATATATTTTTTTTCGTTGTACAAAATGGCCGACTACTCGAAACTTCTCGGAACAGCTTTTTTCCAATTCGCGTGACAAATAACTTGAACAATTTTCACTCGATTTACTTCGAATTTAAAAGTTACGTTCGTAATTGCATTTTGCAGGGAAGGACGTACGGAATTGTTCTGATTAATCGAAAACTTTTCATTTTATGAGCAGTTATAACGAAATTTTCAACTGAAAATTCATTTTTTCAGTTCAAATACCCACACCTTTTGAGTAAAACAATATCTTTTTAATTTCGTACGTACGTCTGTAGGTATTCTAATGTAGATTGACGAGATTTTTCGTTTTTGGTTATAGGTAAAAAATTGTGGATGCTAAGTGTCACGCCGCGAAGCGCCTAAAAAAAGATAACAAAAGAAAATATTTGTAGTCGGTCATTTTGTGTATCGCAAAAAAATATATATTTTCTAATAGCTTGATATTCATACTAAATACATGTGTAATTAATTTTATGAGTGCATCACTTTTTCACACGAAAAAAAATTGTTAAATTCGCGCATGATTTTATACCCGTTACTGTGTCCCAACGCCTTAACTTAAAGACCATATTACACGTACATATATACGCACACATGTATGGAAACGCGATTCCGATGAGATTTGAGTTTAGGGATCATTCGGATGGTAGTCAATTGGCCTCATACTTGACATTAAGACCTTACGCCCACTTGTAGCGCAAAAAATGGCCTTTTTTATGAATTTTTTAAAAGAAAACTACAAAACTTTTTTAATCGATCAATATACCATCTTGAAGAACACATCTTGAAGAACTTTCAGTAATTTTTTTTATTGAAAAATATTACATTGTTTAGTAGCAAATGGCCGTCAATGAAATAATGTTTTTATATACACGGTTTGCGGTGGCCAACATTGCGGTGAAGTGGATCATCTGAAAAAAAAAATGCGGATGGATTTAGTCAAATATAAGTATAAACTAGTCTTTAATCGAAGGATTTTAAAAAATATTCATTTTTCACAAAATGGCGGACAGTCAAAGTTAATGGTTCGAATTGAACGAAAAAAAAAAAAAAAATTTCGAAAAAAATCGAACGATTAAAGACTACATTTTAATGTATTAAATAAGCCTGCAAAATTTCAAGAAGATCGGTTTATTAGTGTTCGAGTAATCTTGGTCACCGACTTCAGAAATGCCATTTTGAGAAAAACGCGTTAAAAGTTTCAATTAGCCGGTCGTTTACACAACGGATTCTTCTCTTTTAACGCTCATATCTCAGTCAATTTTGTTCGGATCGACTTGAAATTTTCAGGACATATTCTCACATACTTATAGTTCAAAAAAATGCAATAAAAAAATCGATTTTTTTCAAAATCGCAAGTGGGGGTAACCCCTTAAGTGAAACCCAATGTTTTCGAAATCACTTTGGGTTCAATGTACGAATATCAATATCAATGTCTTTTCGGTCATTGTACGGGACTGTATCCTTTACGAAATCGGCGACTCGTTGGAAAAAAAAACTGTAAAGACGTTCCTCAAAAGAGTCAGGTGTGCTGAAAGTCAACATTGCATAGATAAAACAGGCTCAAAATATCCAACTATCATCGTCGTATACGTGTATATGATGCGCATCCCCTCCTCTTTTTACAGAGTTCTGACTCTCGCCACTCGGCGGCTCTGGTTCGCAAACTCCGCGAGTTGCAGTTTGCGAAGTTAATTACTGTCGGATAATTGCACCTATGCCACGTCCGTCTGATTAATGAGAAACGCCAGCAGAGAGTCTCGTGCTACAACCCACCGCTTTCTCTCTCTCTCTCTCTCTCTCTCTCTCTCTCTCTCTCTCTCTCTCTCTCTTTTCTCCGCTGCTCTTCCTCCTTTCCTCGAGACACGTGCATCCGTAGATAGTCGGAGAGTGACCGAAGAAAAGGCGAACAGACGGAATAAAAAAACAATTTTTTTCCCATATCAAGGCCCCGCTGCAGGCAACGATAAAGGGGTAGAAAGATGGGCAGTAGTGGTAGTCCGTATTGGTCAGACGGCCGCGTATCTCCGGGGGAATCGATGTCGTTCAGCTCAGAGAGAGAGAGAGAGAGAGAGAGAGAGAGAGAGAGAGAGAGAGAGATGAGGTGAGAGAGAAAGAGAGACTGATTGATTGATTGATTAAGGTGTTAGGTCACAGTCACGGGCATGAAATCATGGGCGAATTTAACAATGTTTTTCGTATCAGAAAGTGATCCACTCATAACATTAATTACACATCTATTTAGTATGAATATCAAGCTGTTAGGAAATATAAATATATTTTTTTTCGATGTACAAAATCGCCGACTACTAATGTTTTCTTTTGTTATTTTTTTAGACACTCCGCGGCGTGACATTCATCATCCACAATTTTTTTACCTAGGTCAAAAATCAAAATTTTTCGTCAATCTACATTAGAATACCTAGAGAAGGACGTAAGGAATTTAAAAAATATTGTTTTATTCAAAAGTTGTAGGTATTTGAACTTAAGGAGGTTGGAGCGTTAGCCACAATCGAAGGTTAAATTTAATAAAAAAATACATGTTATTGTTTAGACTATACTCTTTATGAATTTTTTTAAATTTTTTCACCACCGAACACCAGAGTTAAAAAATAGTTTAATGTGTGTAATTTAACGTGCGGTTAGATGGGCAAGACTTTCAGACTAAAGGTTATGTAATTTTTTTTTCTTATTTAGCACCAGGATAAACCATTTCTAACAACGGATTAACGCAAACTGAACCTTTGTAAACATTTTTTTTTTAAATCCTCATTTTGCCCATCGTAAGCCAATAATCTCGTGACGTAAATATGCATAGGCATAATTATAAATAACTGAAAATTTCATTGTGAATTCTATAAAACATTCGTTATCGTAGTTTTTTTTATAATAATCATCGTTAATGGCATACTTTTTCAAGTCGGTAGTAACACAAAAGTTTTCTAATTTACGTAATAGAAATATTAAAAAGTATAATTTTGCCCGTTAATTATATATTTTAAAAAAATTAGCATATACAGAATGAATATCGTCTCGGATGCATTTTTTTGAGGTTAAATGAAAAAAATATGAATAAACCGTCATTTGACTCAACTGAGTCGCTCCAACCTCCTCAAGAAATGAATTTTCAGTGAAAAATGTCGTTATGATTGCTCATAAAATGAAAAGTTTTCGATTAAGGGGAGGGTAGGGGATTCAGCGTGGAAAAAAACACTTTTTTGCGAATTTTTTTGTTATTGAAACCTTTTGTACATTGTTAAGTGTCATTTCAAGAATATTCCGTGAAATTTATACGCGAAAATATCTACAAACAAGCCGGCGACAAAGCTTTTCCAAAAACGCCTTTGGAAAAACTCGATTTGCGGTGTTCACTCTATCTCAGCTAGGAATTATCTGAAATCAAGTACCATTAAAATTTAGTCAAAGTATCATCAAATCCTCCTCCCAACGGTCATTGCTGATTTTTTTTTTCATTTCTAAATTTTTCGTGGTCACGTAAAGTGAAAAGTGCTATTTTTCACGAAAAATTCCGCCATTTTGGGGGTGGAAAACCCCCTCAATGTTAAAAAAATCTCAACTTAATCGTTGGGGGGAGGTATTTTATATGTAGAAAGTGTGTACCAAGTTTGAAATAAATCGGTCATGTAGCTTTCAAATGGCAGTGAACACGGACTTTGAAAAAGTGGTTTCGAGAAAAACGCGGCACCGGCTTGTTTGTAGATATTTTCGCGTACAAATTTCACGGAATGTTCTTGAAATGACACTTAACAATGTACAAAAGGTTTCAATAAATTTACTCTATCCGTATAGATGAAAAAAAATCGCAAATAAGTGTTTTTTTCACGCTGAAACCCCCACTCTCCCCTTAATCAGAAATTCCGTACGTACTTCTCTGCGAAATGCAATTCGGAACGTAACTTCTAAATTTGAAATAAATCGAGTGAAAATTGTTGAAGTTATTTGTTATATCAATTGGAAAAAAGCTGTTTCGACAAGTTTCGAGTAGTCGGCTATTTTGTACATCGAAAAAAATATATATATATATACGTGTACCTATTTTCTAACAGCGTGATATTCATACTAAATAGATGTGTAATTAATTGTATAAGTGATCACTTTTTCATACAAAAAAATGGTTAAATTCGCACATTATTTTATACCCGTTACTGTGGCCTAGCCCCTTAATTGATTTGTCTGTTATGCCGTAGTTGTAGAACTTTAGGGCCAGATGCAAAAGTTCTAACATATACAGTACAGTTGAAAAATTCAAATCACACGGTGTCCTAAAATGACTTGACATTTTAATTTATTAATAAAACGTATGATTTATTCGAAAACACACTGGGTCATTTTGACCCCATTTCTGTTTTCAACTGCCTGTATCACAAAACGAGGTACTCCATTCGCTCGAATTTTCCCGCACTCGTACTCTACAGGTGGATACTTGGCCCCCATTCTACATCCTGCCCGTCTACTGAGGACAGCTGTCGAAAAAAGACCTGGGGTCAAATCGACCCCGGTTATGCAGTTATGCGGTGAAAGTGAAAACATTTTTTTTTTTTGTTGTGAAAGTTGGTATTTTAATACTACATGTAAGTGAGTTATGATAGAAAATGCTCATAGATATTTTTTTTTTATTTTGCCCTGCTATAGTAAATTATTTATTTAGAATGTCGATCATAAAACTAAAAGTATCCGTTATGCAGGAGGGCTATGTGCAACGAGAAGCGAATGTACTTACGCGTCGATGGCGGTAAATGTCAATAATAATAAGTCGTTTTCAACAATTAATTTGCCGAAGGAGTCGATTTTTTCATTGTTCATTATCCCGGAAATGCTCAATTTCGAACCTCCGAATAAATATACTTTTTTGGAAAGACGGTCAACGCTGTCTTTTTCCCTATCTACAAACCTTCTTCTTTAAGGGAGAATATACAGTTGTAAATTTTTTTTGCATTTTTTTTATTGGCTCGAAAGCTCCCTTAAGGAGCTTCGATACCGGCGATACAATGTTGCCATGCTAAACCATGTTAAAAACATAACAAATTTCGAAAAAGTTTAGAATTTTATAAAATTTGGTAAACATATTCCTTAATGCCAAATTAGACAATAAAAATTATTCTTCTGCACAGTTATCGAGTAAGTTAATACTAAAGTTCACGTGTATAAGCATAGCGTTCCTATATATATAGGTATACATTGCGGGCATAAAAAATATGCTTTAATGCTTAATTACTCGATAACTAAGTGGAAGAAATTTTTTTTAAATTTGTGTTTTTGCACTTAATGTTGAAGAACATTATCACCAAATTTATCAATTTCTTAACATTTTGACTTTTGTACCGAAACTCCTCTTAACTATCCAAAAATGTTTAACTAGAAGGACAATTGTGTGGTCCAGGCATGGTCGATTAAAGGCAAACACGAAATTTCCATGATTTTACAGTACATAAAACTTTAAACGCGTTTTTCTCGAAACTATGTTTTTAGACACGGGCTTATGCGTAGCGCCTCGAGATTTCAATCGATTGACTCGAAATTTTAACTGTAGCTTCTTGACAACATTTTCTAGTCGAGTACGTAGGATTTTTTTTCGATAAGTTGAAATTTTAAAAAATTCTGATCGATATTCGACCGATTTTTTTTTCTTCATATTAACGCATTTTTTTAAATCAATATTTCGAAAAACCTCTAGGTACTGGACTAGTTTTTTATATATACTTTCAAAACATTTGTTTTTTGTTGTAGCTTGAAAATGATGACCTGTGCGAATACGCCCGTAGAGGACTATGAAGAAATGAGTTTTCTTTCATCGACTACTGCGCCGCCATATTGTTTGAGAATAATTTAAAAAAATGTTTTTCTTCTACTTTAAGACTTGCACTAACATGTATAAAAAACCGAAATTAAAAATATCGTTTTGTTTTTCGTCAATAAATTGTGTTAAATGAGCTTTCATTTTGCTCTCACAAAGGTACATTCCCCCATAAAAACCTCAAAGGACTTTTCAAAATTATTTTGAAAAAAAAAGCATGATATTTTTCGTGCAAGTACGCATTTTTCAACGCATCTCACACTTTCAAGGAATGTTTGGGTACGTAATTTTTGCTTTTCGTAAAAAATAAATTTTGGGCCATAAAATAAGGATCATTGACTACCAAAAACGTCTCTACAAATAAAATGCACATTTACCGAAATACAACGACCTGAAAAACGTCTGGGGTCAGATTGACCCCATATGCAGTCAGAGGTTCGTGGCGGAAGTGTGCAGTCGAAGACCCAATATAAGGTACAAACATGGAGGTTGTGTGTGGAAGACAATATCGATGGGAAAATTTCGATGGGGCCCAAATCAGGGCCTGATCTGGTTGCCTGATGAGGCCCTTATCCGGTTGCCTGATCGGGTCCTTATCGGGTTTCTTCGTCAGGCGGCTATCGGGTTTCCTGCACTGCCCCTTTTTTTTTTTTTTTTAATTGGACCTTTCTAAATCAAATAGGTTTTTTTTCCTCGTCTCACGGCCTATTACGATCTTATTTGTTTCAGCCATTCTTTTGGAATATTAAATACATTCAAATTGAATAAATAAAGATTCGATACGGATAAATCTTTATTTGCTTACAAAATACACTGTGAATCCAAGTATACTATATGCATAAAATATTTCAAACATCCAAAATGAAATTAAACACTTAAGGGGAGATATACACCTAGGAGCCGAAAAAAGGTCATTTTTGTGAATTTTTTCAGGGATTTGAAATTTCGGATTGGGGTTTTAATTATCTAAAAGTATATACGTTAAAAAGTATTTTTAATTTTCTTTATTTAAAAATATCAAAAATACACAAGGATATTGTATGATCCTTGGAGCGTTGTAAAAAAATCTGCGTATACGGTACCCACTGGCGTTTCTTCAAAAATCATCGGAAAAAAAACCAAAAAGATTATTAAATTAGATACTTGTCTAGTACTCGTCATAGCCGATTTTGATAATATCGATTTATGACAAAATGGCGGACGTTTGAACATATAGTGATTTTTGAGCCAAAAATTAGTTATTATTTTGCCTATAAAACAAAAACTAAGTAACGGAAAAAAAATCCTATGACAGGTACTAGATAATGGTGTATAGAATAACCACAAAAAACCTCAAGGCAATCGGTTTATTGAGTTTCGAGAAATTTTGGGCACCGATTTGAGAAACGTGGTTTTGAGAAAAACGCGTTGGAAAAATTGGGAATGAATAAATCATGAAATTTGTCAACTTACATGGAATCATCGATACCAGGCCCATAGTGTATGTCTTCTACGGTCGACGGAATGTTCATAGCGTCTAAATGTTTTTGTTCGACCATCTAGGTGTATATCTCTCCTTAATTTACAGTTCTACTACAACGATTTTCTATAAGAATTCGTAATTCCCAGACCTTCTGAAATGATTTTTTTCGAAGAAAATATTTCGCCTATACGGAGTCAAACCTAGTAACTATCTACCTACAGTTACGCACGCTGCCCCTATGCTACCGAGTGCTTGTAACATCTTGGTCGCAGATATGGCATAAGAGACCAAATGAACACCTATAATTATTTGTTGTATCACATGAAGTATATCAATTAGTTAATATCATTGTGATAATTAGAGAGTTTTATCGAATAACATGCTATAGATTTTCCAAACATAACCTTATATATATATATATATATATATATATTAGGGTGTGCGGAAAAAAATCGATACTTTTTTCTGTTGCATCCACCAAAAAAGGTGAATTAAGGTAAAAAATGAAGAATCCTCGAAGGTGAGCTCAAAAAAAAATTATTTTGAGTGGCGCATTGCATTTGAATACTTTCCATAAGAATAACCCAGGAAAATATTGGGATTTCTGAATGTGGTAGTGCAACTCGTCAGGAAAAAATCACACAAAGATGTCATTAACATATTCTCCATCAACGTCGCTTAAATAAAAAAATTAATTTCAGACAGCGATACCAATTGAACGGTTGTTCTAAGCTAATTGTTCGTAGGAACTTTTTTGTAGGGAATTCAATTCTCTATCAGAATATATTAATGACATTTTTGTGAGATTTTTTTCTGAAGAGTATTCAAATGCAATGCGCCGTTCGAAATAATTTTTTTTTGAGCTCTCCTTTGAGGATTCTTCTTTTTTTACCTTAATTCACCTTTTTTTGGTGGATGCAATCGAAAAAAAAAGTATCGATTTTTTTCTGCACACCCTAATATATATATATATATATATATATATACACTGATCAAGGCCTGACCAAGAGACGGTGCCACTAGGTCTAGTTTTGGAGCGGCGTCCTACAGTACCATTCCTACCGAGTTTGTATGTACAGTTTCAGCCCAATCGCTACATTAGTTTGCGTTTGAGAGAGACGCTTCCGTTTCCGACATTGCGCGAGACGCTTCCGTTGTTTTCGTAAAAATTGGAAAAACGTGCTGTCATCAAATACTTCCATTTGAAAGGTTTTACACCAAAACAAATAAAAGTAGAGATGGATTCAGCACTAGGAGACTCCTCCCCATCATATTTACCTATTAAGCAGCGGGTTTCTGAATTTAAAACGGGTCGTGTGAGCACCGCTGACGAGCCTCGCTCAGGACGGCCCGTTGAAGTCACAACTTCAGAGATGATTGAAAAAATCCATAAAATAGTGTTGGAAGACCGCAGGTTGAAAGTGCATGAGATAGCTGAGACCTGTAGGATGTCAGCTGAACGTGTGCGAAATATTTTGCACAACCATTTGAACATGGAAAAGCTGTGTGCAAGGTGGGTGCCGCGTTCGCCAACGCTCGACCAAAAACTGCTTCGAAAAACCATTTCTACCGACAATTTGGCGCTGTATAGGCGTAATCCAAACGAATTTTTGCATCGATTCATAACTGTTGATGAGACATGGGTCCACCACTACACTCCTGAAAATAAAGAACAGTCAAAACAGTGGGTTGGAAAAGGGGAACCAACCCCAAAGAAGGCAAAAACAATTTTATCGGCAAACAAGGTTATGGCTACCGTTTTTTGGGATGCGAGAGGAATTATATACATTGATTACCTTGAAAAGGATAAGACTATCACTGGTCAATACTACGCAGAGTTATTGCAACGTTTGAAGCACGAGGTGCAAATTAAACGACCTCATTTGGCGAAGAAAAAAGTGATGTTTCATCACGATAACGCATCAGCGCATTCGTCGATTGTTGCCATGTCCAAAATCCACGAATTGAGGTTTGAATTGATGCCGCCTCCTCCCTACTCTCCAGACTTAGCCCCCAGCGACTATTACCTGTTTCCGAACCTCAAAAAATGGCTTGGCGGAAAAAGATTTAAGAGCAACGAAGAAGTTATCGAAGCTGTAAATCAGTATTTTGAGGAGCTTGACGAATCTACGTTTAGAACTGGTATAACTAAATTAGAACACCGTTATGAGAAATGTATCAGTGTTGATAGAGATTATGTTGAAAAATAAAGCAAAAAAAATTTAAAAACATCGTTTTTCTTGGTCAGGCCGGAAACATTTCACCCCACCCTCGTATATATATATATATATATATATATATATATATATATATATATATATATATATATATATATATATACTGAGAAAAGAAAATGGTTGAATGTGCAAAATGCATTTTGTCTCGAAATTTTGTTGTTTTACCAGTTGCTCAGACATGCTAAATAAGCTACAGTTCACATCACTAAAACTATCAGTTAGATTGACAAGACGTGTTTTATGCCAACCAAAAATCAAGTTTAACGTATTTAAAGATACATTTTGTTAAACCAACTGAATTTTGGATGGATGAACGAATTTTTTTTTCAGTGTGTGTGTATATATATATATATATTATATATATATATATATATATATATATATATATATATATATATATATATATATATATATATATATATATATATATATATATAGCGAATATAATTTTTAAGTGCACCCAAGCGGCGAGAGCTCGGAGCAAAGTATTCAAATAAAACCTATACACATATCGACAGAGTTGCGGGAGCGCGAAACAAATATAAATCCTATGGAAACTGTTAGGGGGATAATAAGTGTAGTATGGGTGGGAACGGTGGTGCGGAAGGGGCTGGAGAACGAAACGAGGAATATCGTACGCGTGGATCTCGTTATTGCCATTAATGCCTGGTACAAACTGGAGTGTGTATGAGTTCACGGATGCGATTAACAGCGGTAATCGAAGTGCCAGCTGGAAAAGTGGGCACCGTTAGTGTATCAGCCCTCTCTCTCTCTCTCTCTCTCTCTCTCTCTCTCTCTCTCTCTCTCTTCGTTTTTCTCTGTCCACACTGCAGTGGTCTTTTTATCGAGAGAGTGAGAGCGAGAAGGAGAGGTAAAGAGGCTGGAAATCGTGGTAAAGACCAAAATTACGAATAAAGAGAAAGTTTTGGAACCGGCCACCATTTTTCAACCGACCTGCCGCGACCCTAGTACTCTCAACAATGTACCGGTTTCGAAAAGTTTCGTGAATTTGTGAAAAGGCGAATTGGAAACGTGTCCCAACCCCCTGCCGTTCGCGGGATCTTTTCTGTGCCTTCACTCAGTCCCACAGATTTACATTGAAATGTAATGAAGGCGTAAAAAATAAATGCATTTTCGCGCAACCTCGTTTATTTTCGAATATATATGGGATATTCTACGTCATTTTACTTAGTCCGTGACCCCGACCATTTTTGGGTTTCCTGATTTTTTTGTTTTGTAAAATTGTATCCCATGAAAGAAACATCCACACCAATTTTTAGATCTTTATTTCTTCTCTTTTAGGAGTTATAATTTTCCAAAAAATGTCGAATTCGGAAGGTTTGGAAATGTTTAAACTCTGATTACGCCTGAAGTAATTGAGATATCGACAAATGTCACTGTATCATTTTTAATAATTTTGAAACATACTTTCGTTAAAAAATGTGAAAAAAATATCACTGATCAATGTCAACTTTTTTTCGCTTGTAAAGTGAAAACTATTTTGTTTTTAGATGATTGCCATTGTTTATTGTTTTCGAAAAATTCTCCAAAATAGAGTGACCCATTCCATGATTTTTGAGACTAGTCTCATCGTGGGCAAACTGTTCCTTCTATTTTTTTCGAAGTGATTCTATTTTTCTTAGAAAATTTTTATCATTTTAATGTCCAATAATGCTATTAATGATTTGATGATTTGCAATTCGGCTTCGACAGGCCGAAAACGGTTAATTTTTAATTTGTGCTGAATTTAACGAGGAGCAATCAGTTTGTATTTAAAAAAACTATTTTAGAGAATTTTTTGAAAAAATAAAAAATGGCAATCATGTAAAAAAAAAATATTTTCACTTTCGAAGCAACAACACGTTGACTTCGATAATTGACAAAAAAATCACATTTTTTTACGAAAGTATGCATCAAAATGAAAAAATTATATGGTGACATTTGTCGATATCTCGTTCAGGAGTTATCAGCGTTTAAACGTTTCGAAAACTTCCGAAATCGAATTTTTTTGGAAAATTATAACTCCTTAAAGAGAAGAGATAAAAATCTAAAAATTGGTGTGGACATTCCGTTCATGGGGTACAATTTTACGAAGAAAAAAATCAGGAAAACCAAAAATGGTTGGGGTCACGGGCTAGGTGAAATGGCATGAAATTCCCCATATATATTCTATGTGTACGAATAATTCATGAGAATAAACGTCGATGAAAATCTTTTTTAGTACAGATTTTATGAATTTTATAAATCTGTTTGAATCAGCCCCACAGATTTGCATGGAAATTTAATGGAGGCGTAAAAGATAAATGCACTTTCTCACAAGTTTATTTATATCCGAATGTATATATATATATATATATATATATATATTCGATGTGTACGAATAATTCATGGGAGTAAACGTTGATGGAAATCTTTTTTTATTAGAGATTTTATGAATTTAAAAAATGTAGTTCCCAAGTTCCGGAAACTATTCGATTTTGAAGTTCGCTTTTTTATGTGCTTTTAAAAAAAATGTATTTGTTTATTTTGAGTTGTTTGTTTTTTCCTTTTCATGTACTTATTTATTTTCGCGTATTTGAAATTGAAGATCTACACTTTGGCAAACCAAAAAAGGCTCGTCTCCATTTTCGACGGTCAAAAACGGCGGATAGCTGTCAAGGTTTTTTTTGTTTTTTTTTCCATCCTTCCGCTTCCATCAACAGGGACGTGGGCGTGATTGAAAATTCATAGAAAGCTCACGCAAGCTCATTGTTGGGTACACGAGTGCATTATGTAGCCTCTTTTATGCGTACGCTGAGGAGGTAATTCCGCGGGCTATACAATGAATGATAGGTCGACAGGGGGGTTGCTTACCCCTCGACGCTCTGGTATAAAGAAGAGAAAAGAACGTACGGGATACAAGAGGCCGGTGGAGGTGTATTTCGATAGATTATTAATTTATGTTTGTTGATGTGCGTACCCGAGAGAGAGAGAGAGAGGGGGGGAGGGAGAGAGAGACTAAGAGGGAAAAACTCCCATGGGTTGAGGGAAAGTTACCACAAAATAGGGGATGTCGACACCCCCTTGATAAGAAAATATATTCCGGTTATTTCATAATCAAGCTTTCGAAAAGTTAAGCTTGCTATATCCTCTCTCCTTTCGATCAATCTTATGCACTCATTATGAGGAAAGGAGTACAGTATATACCGGGTGTCCGAATTTAATCTTACACCTGATTTATCTCGAAAAATACTGCTCCTATCAGATTTGGACTATAATAAAACTTTTAGGGTTCAAGGGTGAACGTTAAAAAAATCTTTTTTGGTCCAAAATGGAAAATACCGACGTTGAGATGACATGGTAAAAAAATGGGAACATGACTTTTTCCACCAAAACATTTGTCAGGCCAAAACTAACAACTTTTGTAGGAATTTTTTTTTATGACGTTCATAATTTTTAGGTTAGAACACCTTTTTATCCATTTTAACGCCATCCACAATCTACCACAAGGAGATAAAGTTTTTAACATTCATAGTTTAAATGTGCGTTTGCGTGTAGGTGAGTTTGTTTGGATTTGTTTGGGTTTGTTCGATAACCAAAACAAACCCAAAGAAGGATTGGGTCTCTTGTTTAGGTTATCGATCACATCCAAATAAAACCAAGCAAACTTGAACAAACTCACATCCCCACAGACACACGCACACTTACACTATGGATATTAAAGACGTTATCTCTTTGTGCTACATTCTGGATTGCGCTAAAATAGTAAAAAATGGTATTCTAACCACGAAATTGTAAACGTTATCAAAAATATTTTCCGACGAAAGCTGTCACTTTTGACCTGACAAATGTTTTAGTGAAAAAATGCATGATCCCATTGAAAAAAACATGTCGACTATCTTAATGTCACCATCTCGAATTTTGGTCCGAAAAAAGATTTTTTATTTACGTTCCTCCTTTGAAGTCTAAAAGTTTTATTATACTCACATCGAACATCACTTAAGTGTTCGCCGTCGATTTTGTTGTAACTTATATATATGTTAAAGCATTGGAAACTATTAGACACGGATTTTTTGTTATCCGCAAAAAAACGTTTTTAAAGGCTGAAACGGCCCCTCGAAGAAAGGCGTGTCACCCCTAATTTTTTTGTTCAATTTCTTTTGTAATGGATTTTTTATCGCTTTACGTTAAAAGAATTTTTTTTTTAATTCAGATCGGTTGACTGCTTGTGAGTGAAACTGCAAAACCACCCTACGACACGCCTTTGAGGGGTGGTTTTCACACTTAAAAATGTCTTTCCACAGATTAAAAAAAAATACGTATCTAATAGTTTTCAATGCTTCATCACACATATGAGTTTCAACAAAATCAACGCCGGACACTTAAGGCGGGAGCCTGAATTGGAAGGTCCAAAAAAGCATTTTTTCGGGGGATTTTAGTAGAAGAAAAAAAACAAGTGAGCCCTGTAAATATTGCGATATCTTTTTATGTATATTTGAAATGTATACAAAACATTGTTCAACATAAAACAATAAATGACTGCACGTTTTGCCATTGCAGTCCCACATCGGCGGAAAAGACGCAGCTCGTAGTTCTTGATTGAACCAAATAAACTAATAACATTTTCAATTGTCATATATTTTTCTTCTGAGTGAATTAAGAAAATGCTGAAAAAATCGTGGAATTATAACTTTTCTCAGGTCTGAAAAAAATGTATTAAAAAAAACACTTTAACGTGCTATGAAATTGATTTAAAAATACTTTTGCAACGTTTTTTTAATTCACTTAGAAGAGATTTTCATACTGAAGAAAATAAACTTTGGTTTGATTCGATAGGTCGTTTAGTTTTTTTCCTATCACGCCCGCCAATTTGGAAAAATCGTGAAAATGAAAACTGGAGAAAACGCGTTTCAAAATGTTCAATAGGACGAAATATCAATATAAATTATCAATCACCTATTTGCTTTTGGTCTTGTATCTTCGAAAATATTTAACATCGGCCTCTGTAACTTTGTAAATATATTCTTGGATAGTTTATTTATCGATTAAAGGCGTTAGGTCACAGTAACGGGTATAAAATCATGATGCGAATTTAACAATTTTTTTCGTATGGAAAAGTGATTCTCATGAAATTAATTACACATGTATTTAGTATGAATATCAAGCTGTTAGAAAATATATATATTTTTCTTTCGATGTACAAAATGGCCGACTACTCGAAATTTCGCCAAACAGCTTTTTTCCAATTGGCGTGACAAATAACTTTAACAATTTTCAGTCGATTTACTTCAGATTTAAAATTAATGTTCCTAATTGCATTTCGCAGAGAAGTACGTACGGAATTTCTGATTAATCGAAAACTATTCATTTTATGAGCAGTTATAACAAAATGTTTCACTGAAAATTCATTTCTTAAGTTCAAATACCCACATCTTTTGTATGAAACAATATTTTTCAAAATTTCGTACGTGCCTCTCAAGGTATTCTAATGTATATTGACGAGAATTTCTGTTTTTCGTTGTAGGTAAAAAATTGTGGATGCTAAATGTCACGCCGTGGAGCGCCTAAAAAAGATAACAAAAGAAAATATTAGTAGTCGGCCATTTTGTAAATCGAAAAAAATATATATATTTTCTAACAGCGTAATATTCATACTAAATAAATGTGTAATTAATTTTATGAGTGAATCACTTGCTCATACGAAAAAAAATTGTTGAATTCGCACATGATTTTATGCTCGTTACTGTGGTCTAACGCCTTAAGCAACAAAAAAATCGTTTTTTGGACACTCTAATTCAGGCTCGCGCCTTAAGGCCAGAAATCCCTTTAGGAGCGTGAAAAATAGGTATTTTTCGGGAATTTTTTGGAGGGGATAAAATAATCTGATCATTTTCAAATTTGGACATGAGTTTATTATGACTGTCAAGTTAAAGAAAAATTGGTATGACCAACAAAATGGCGGCGTTATTACGGGTCTTCGAAAAGTGCTGCACTTGTCACTCTTTTTATGTTGATCTGAAAAAGATCGAACAAGTGTCATTCGTTTACTGACATATTAAGGGGAAGGATATGCCTAAAAAATGATGGAAAAGTGCAAAACTGAAAATATGAGAGCCTTTTTACTCCAAAGTTCGAATTTACGACCATTTTTTCGACATATTTGACCCCAAAAAAATTATTTATTTACACGCTATCTTTCAAACTTTAGGTATAACCTTCCGATAATATTACTGAGAGTAACCTCCAAAAATTTCATCCAAATCGGTCGATAACTTTTTAAGCTACAACACGAGCAGTTTTTGAAAAAGTCGTTTCGAGATAATCGCGTTTAAAGTTTCAACACGTGACAACTGTTAATTGTAGTAACTTACCCATGCTGTCCCCGCGCTCTAGACTATATGCGATAACTTCGCAAATATTCAATATTCCGTTTTCCTTTGGTCCGTATATTCTTTGGGTACCGTACTTTCGAAATATGTTTTAAAAAAATCGATTTTTTGAAAATTCTAAAGGGTTTTTTCGCCTTAAGTGATGTTCCTTGTCAGTACTTGATCGGAATGGTATTTTTCGAGATGAATGAGGTGTAAGATTGAAATGGGACACCCGGTATGCATATATACGTATATAAATATATATGCATATATGGCTACGCAATATATATAAATTATGTTACCATTTCTTTGACTATATATATATATATATATAGAGTATATATATATATCTATATACTCTCTTCTCTTCATCATCATCCCCTTTTCACCTTCCGTTTCTTTGCTACCTCACTAAATCCTCGCCAATTCTATCCGTCTTGCTCTCTCTCTCTTTCTCTCTCTATTTTTCTTACTCTTTTCTTCGCTAAAGTCGATTTTAAACTTTGCTCGGTTTCGCACTCTGCTTTTCGTTCGCTACCGCTTTTACGGTGCCTTTACCTCGTCACTCGAAGTTTCTCTCTTGCCCCGGCTTCTCTCCAACGTATACAAGAAACTAACGAAACACGCTTAATATACATTCGTATACCTGGCAAAAAAGATTTTTGATATTAACTTTGTCTCCGTCTCACTCCCCCTTGCTCTCTGTGTACCGAGGATAACAGCGTAATCCTTGGTACTTGCCGCAGGGCTCTTTAAACGCATTTCTTTGCTAACTTCGACAAACAAATATTACGACGAAGCTGACGCAAGGATACTACAGCGACAGTAGTCCCATTGAGATTGGAATTCAGCCTGAAACGCGATCAAGAAAGTGTACATTTTTTATTGTACGCTTTGGTGTTTGTTTTCTCGTTTTGTTGATGCGAAACTTGACGACCGGTTCTTTTGCAGCTTGGGAATTGATTTGTTACACTCGGGAGCGAGCTAAAGAAGAACGTCACTCAAGTGACTGCCGTCGATTTTGTCGAAACTCATATACGCGATAAAAAGTCCAGTAAAAGAGACGAAAATCCAGCACTCTTTGGCATAGGATATGAATTTTTGACTGAAGGTAAATGGTTGCATACTGAAAGTAAAACCAATAAAATTTTGCCCCTAAGAAATAGGGGTTGAAAACTTTTAAATCTCTGTATCTCGATAATTCATAGCTCGATGAAAAAAAGTTTCAAACAAAAGTTGTTTGGAATAATAAAATTCGTATAAAGTTATTCAACGTCCAACCCCCTATCTTGGAAAATAGCGGCACAAAAATGATTCGAAAATTCGGGGTTGATGTGCCGCTATTTTCAAAGATAGGAGATTAGACGTCGGATAACTTTATACGTATTTTATTATTCCAAACAACTTTTTTTTGAATCATTTTTCTATCGGGCTATTAATTATCAAGATACGGCAGTTTTTAAGTTTTCAACCCCTATTTCTGAGGGTTTGGACGAGTTGAGGGGCAAATTTTTATTGGCGTTCCTTTTAGTATGCAAACATCTATCTTCAGTCAAAAATGCATACCCTACACTAAAAAATGCTGGGTATCGGTCTCTTTTACTGGACTAAAAGCATTGAAAACGACATTAAAAAAAAAAATCGCTTGAAACTCTGATGAGTAGGATGGCTTAACTCGAATTCGTTGCTGTATCATAAACTGCGGACCAATCGTAGCTGCATTCTGCGACGAGCGACGACATGATACAATAGTACATAATAATACATAATAACACATATCGTCTAATTGGAGGTTGTTACAAATTATTATAATAAATTATTCAGAAAACGTAATACGTGCTGTTTATTTTGTTTTTATGCTACAAAGAATTATAGTGCATGCGAGATTTATTTTTTGGCGGTAATTGCGAATTTCGATAATCATGAGCGACCATTGAATATCCATTGGCCAGCTAGAGTTTTCGCGAGGTTAAGTTAAGAATCATGCAGCGTAACATTTATGAGTGAGAAGTAAACGAATTTTTTTTTTTCAATTAATTTTTTGCCAGGCATGAGCAACCTGTAATTATCTGATGACGGCCCGTAGCTGCCGCAACAATTAATTTTCTTCTTTAAAGGGCTATACCAGAGTGAAAGCTGAAAATGTGGGTGATTTTCGAGAATTTTTTTTGGAAGAAAAGTACTCAATTAAATGGTTCGGAAAATTAAGAATATGTTCGGCTATATTTGACCTATATTACATAATTTTTTCATAGAAAAATATTGATATCCACGCGACTTATGCGCGGCCTTCGGAGGCGCAAAAAAAAGTTCCTCCACTGCTGCCATGATTCCGACCGATTGAGTAGCTGAAACCGAAAAAGGAAAAAAATGTTAAACTCAAAGGTATTTCCTGTACAATGATGTAGGATTTACGAAAAGTGTCAAAATCTAACGAAATGGGGTAGTTATGAAAAAAGTCTGTTTTTTGCCTATAAAATGGTCGTTTTTTTCAATGCCAAATCGTTAATTTTCATCCAATCAAAAATCATTGTCATTGTAGAGTAAATATATTCAAGTGTACTCAGTTTACATTTTAAGTCAATCGGATAATAGCTCTCTAAGTTAGAATGTCAGCAAATTTGAAAAATCTCATTTCGAGGAAAACGCCTTTAAAGATTTAACTATCGATGTTTGCAAGATAAAATTAATAGAGATACGGCCTTGAAATTTTCACGGGATATTCTTGAAAGTATAAACTGCCGAACAGGGCAAAAAAATCGATTTTTTGCAAGTGTCTCACTGGTATAGCCCCTTAAGAAATAATTGGATGGTGAGAAAAAAGGAAAAAAGAAACAGAGCTTAAAATTGTGCCACCCTAATGAGCATGTATGTGTACTAGCTACCCAAGGCAGTCGTATAATGCCCTGATCAGTCAACATTATAAACGCCTGATCAAGTAACTAGATAAGGCCTATATGTGACAGAGCGTTATACTTTCTAGCAGAGGGGAATCGGGTTGCCATATAAGTCTCCATCAGGACAATCAGGCAGCCTGAAAGCGTCCTGGATTGGACCCTGCCAAAATTTCTACACAGAGATAGTCACAATTCCATAGCCGTTGGCTGAAAAGATCACCATGCAGTGTCTCTTCAGGCTGCGCTTTCATTCAGCAAGATTCTCAAGATTGACAGCACGTCCGAAAGATCAGGCTCAAACTTGCGGAACAAGGAAGCCAATGAAATCCAACGAACCCTAAATAGTGAGCCTACCCGCGTCGAAATTTTCAGCCTATTTTACCTCTCCAGATCCTCACAGTGGTAGGAAATAAAGGCAGCAAATCAGCTTCGTATTCAATATGAAATAAGCTCCTACTTAACGCCTAGAACGGGAACAAATTTCCCACTTGCAGGCGCTAAAGAGGACGTCGATTGACACACGTATACACGCACACGCATACACTCTATTACGCATATAGAGATACTCGTATATATGCCTGAGTACGCACATGTGTAGACACACGTATACAAGGTGTACAAGTATAAATCCGCAATTTCCCTATAGATGGTGCTGCCATCTGTTTAAGGACCGTAAGACCGCTTCTGCAGCGCGATCACCTCTCTCTAACAGCTGACGAAGATTTTCAACACACAACAACCCAAGTTCCCTGCACCGGTATATTTTTCTATAATCTTAAACATGTCGAGTTTTGTGCCCACGAACTACGATTTGCGGACAACATTGGTTTTCTGTTATCATTTGAAGAAAACTGCTGCAGAATCGCATCGAATACTTGGCGAAGCTTACGGTGAACATGCTCTTGGTAAAACCGAATGTTTCGAGTGGTTCAAAGAATTCAAAAGTGGTGATTTTGACGTGAGAAACGAAGAGCGTGGGAAACCACTGAAAAGGTTCGTCGACAACGAATTGCAAGCCTTATTGCGTGAAGATGATACTCAAAATCAACTAGAACTCGCGGATCAATTGAATGTGACGCGGAAAGCCGTCTCCATTCGTTTGAAAGACCGGAATATGGAAAGAGGCAACACAAAGTCATTTTGCTCCATGATAATGATCCATCAAACACAGCAAAACGGGTCAGGGGAACGATCGAGGCGTTCAGTTGGGAAATACTAACGCATTCGGCTTATTCTCCAGACTTGGCTCCGTCCGATTATCATCTATTCGCATCAACG
This sequence comes from Ophion obscuratus, assembly GCA_964007375.1. Classification (NCBI taxonomy): domain Eukaryota; kingdom Metazoa; phylum Arthropoda; class Insecta; order Hymenoptera; family Ichneumonidae; genus Ophion; species Ophion obscuratus. The sequence continues at coordinate 19,727,402 of OZ023324.1, forward strand.
GGACACGCTCTCGCTAAACAACGCTTCAATTCGTATGAAAATGTACGAAAATGGCTCGATAATTGGTTCGCTTCAAAAGAAGAACTGTTTTTTTGCCGTGGCATTCATAAACTGTCGGAGAGGTGGGAAAAATGTTTAAATAGCAATGGAGATTATTTCGAATAAAATATTTTTCATCATTTTCAAACAACAGACGTGTAATTTTTACAGAAAAAATCCCGTTTCATACTTCTGCATCTGGTATACCCGCACACATGCATGCCTAAGCATACATCTACACACGTATACTAGTACCTATACATATGCATGCGTACCTGCTATAGGGATCCGCGTATACATACGTGAGGGCAATTCCTATCAAAAATATTGTAACTATTGCCCAAAGATCCATTTCTTCCACTTTGGAGAGTTTCTGGAGCTGCAGGGGCAAGTTTGAAGTGAAAGCGAAAGGTTTGCTGGGTGGAGATATTGGAAAGGCCATTGGAAAAGTAGGCCTCTACGGCGAACGCGCGGTCCTACCTAGTCCAACGCATGAAGGTTACTGAAAACTATCAGACCCGCTCTTTTGAATGCGACCATCCCCACCCTCGTTTCGTCGAAACGGCCAAACGCGTGATAGGTCCAAACGCAATCAAAAGAGGAGCTGCAACGACTTCAGCTAGGTTAGGTAGGAGTATGAGGGCCTATGCAGGAGGTAAGCAGCAAAGGAAGAGCATGTTAAGACCCATAGTAGGACTTCTAGCAGCAAAAGAGGAGCCGCAACGACTTCAGCTAGGTTAGGTAGGAGTATGAGAGCGTATGCAGGAGGTAAGCAACAAAGGAAGAACATGTTAAGACCCATAGTAGGGTTTCTAGCATCAAAAGAGGTGCTGCAACGAATTCAGCTAGGTTAGGTAGGAGTATGAGGGCCTATGCAGGAGGTAAGCAGCAAAGGAAGAGCATGTTAAGACCCATAGTAGGACTTCTAGCAGCTGCAACGACTTCAGCTAGGTTAGGTAGGAGTATGAGGGCCTGTGCAGGAGGTAAGCAGCAAAGGAAGAGCATGTTAAGACCCATAGTAGGACTTCTAGCAGCAAAAGAGGAGCTGCAACGACTTCGGCTAGGTTAGGTAGGAGTATGAGGGCGTATACAGGAGGTAAGCAGCAAAGGAAGAACATGTTAAGACCCATAGTAGGGTTTCTAGCAGCAAAAGAGGTGCTGCAACGAATTCAGCTAGGTTAGGTAGGAGTATGAGGGCCTATGCAGGAGGTAAGCAGCAAAGAAAGAGCATGTTAAGACCCATAGTAGGACTTCTAGCAGCTGCAACGACTTCAGCTAGGTTAGGTAGGAGTATGAGGGCCTGTGCAGGAGGTAAGCAACAAAGGAAGAACATGTTAAGACCCATAGTAGGGTTTCTAGCATCAAAAGAGGTGCTGCAACGAATTCAGCTAGGTTAGGTAGGAGTATGAGGGCCTATGCAGGAGGTAAGCAGCAAAGGAAGAGCATGTTAAGACCCATAGTAGGACTTCTAGCAGCTGCAACGACTTCAGCTAGGTTAGGTAGGAGTATGAGGGCCTGTGCAGGAGGTAAGCAGCAAAGGAAGAGCATGTTAAGACCCATAGTAGGACTTCTAGCAGCAAAAGAGGAGCTGCAACGACTTCGGCTAGGTTAGGTAGGAGTATGAGGGCGTATACAGGAGGTAAGCAGCAAAGGAAGAACATGTTAAGACCCATAGTAGGGTTTCTAGCAGCAAAAGAGGTGCTGCAACGAATTCAGCTAGGTTAGGTAGGAGTATGAGGGCCTATGCAGGAGGTAAGCAGCAAAGAAAGAGCATGTTAAGACCCATAGTAGGACTTCTAGCAGCTGCAACGACTTCAGCTAGGTTAGGTAGGAGTATGAGGGCCTGTGCAGGAGGTAAGCAGCAAAGAAAGAGCATGTTAAGACCCATAGTAGGACTTCTAGCAGCAAAAGAGGAGCTGCAACGACTTCGGCTAGGTTAGGTAGGAGTATGAGGGCCTATGCAGGAGGTAAGCAGCAAAGGAAGAGCATGTTAAGACCCATAGTAGGACTTCTAGCAGCTGCAACGACTTCAGCTAGGTTAGGTAGGAGTATGAGGGCCTGTGCAGGAGGTAAGCAGCAAAGGAAGAGCATGTTAAGACCCATAGTAGGACTTCTAGCAGCAAAAGAGGAGCTGCAACGACTTCGGCTAGGTTAGGTAGGAGTATGAGGGCGTATACAGGAGGTAAGCAGCAAAGGAAGAACATGTTAAGACCCATAGTAGGGTTTCTAGCAGCAAAAGAGGTGCTGCAACGAATTCAGCTAGGTTAGGTAGGAGTATGAGGGCCTATGCAGGAGGTAAGCAGCAAAGGAAGAGCATGTTAAGACCCATAGTAGGACTTCTAGCAGCTGCAACGACTTCAGCTAGGTTAGGTAGGAGTATGAGGGCCTGTGCAGGAGGTAAGCAGCAAAGGAAGAGCATGTTAAGACCCATAGTAGGACTTCTAGCAGCAAAAGAGGAGCTGCAACGACTTCGGCTAGGTTAGGTAGGAGTATGAGGGCGTATACAGGAGGTAAGCAGCAAAGGAAGAACACGTTAAGACCTATAGTAGGACTTCTAGCAGCAAAAGAGGAGCTGCAACGACTTCAGCTAGGTTAGGTAGGAGTATGAGGGCCTAAGCAGGAGGTAAGCAGCAAAGGAAGAACACGTTAAAACCCATAGTAGGACTTCTAGCAGCAAAAAAGGAGCTGCAACGACTTCAGCTAGGTTAGGTAGGAGTATGAGGACCTGTGCAACTAGTTTACAGCTAGAAGTAGGGCTTCTAGCAGTAAACAGACTCAAGTGAGGCTGACATAGGATCAAAACCCTTCAAAATAGGCTGAAAATTTCGACTTGGGTAGAGCAAGCATTCGCAAGTTGCAGTGATACTACGTATCACTGCAACATTATGAGACAATCATCAGCCCTAGATGACATCCTGCGATGAAGTTTTTTTTTCGTGTCCTTGATCGATCGATTTAGTTGGCGTGCCGCTTTGATGAGGCCTGATAGCTCACCAGGATGTCGTTTCGAGGGTGCTGCGTAGTGATTGCAATTCTTCGTCGTATCGATACATCAAGAGGCGCTCGATCCGCGTGTAGAGTCGATGAAGGCAATGCAGTGGCGCGAGGAGGGATGGCGGAAGCTTTTGGGAATTTCGGGAGGGGGTGCAATATCCTCCCGTACGGGAATAGTCTCCACGTTCGCACAGAGCACATCTCGCGATATCTCGTGGGACGACTCTGGCGCGTCAGCCCGAAGCACCAGCATCGGAGGATTCACCGTTCTGCTAAGGTAGGGAACGGGCCCGAGTGTCTATATAAGGGTTGGAGGGATGAAACGCCGCGCCATAGGGAAGGGACCAAATGGAAGAGAGAGAGAGGGAAGAGAGTCGAAAGCCGTGTTTCGTCGAGGACGTGACAAGCACACAAAGTTGAGACTCGGGAGACGCGCAAGTGCTGATGGCACTGGTGGGAAGTGAAGAGAGAGAAAGAGGGAAAGGGAGGGAGAAATGAACAGATCGCGTGAAGGAGCGATGTCTCGAGCGCATTCCCCCCCTCTCTCTCAATCTCTCCCTCTCTCTCTTTAGCCCTCGTTCTCTTTCTCCCGGTATCCGCAACCCCCAAGGAATCCAAGTTCGGTTCGCCTCCCGGAATAATTAATTCTCCCACCAGCCCTTCATACACGTACCTACACGTACTTACATCAAGCCTCTCTATCGGACTCCGGTGCTTTTAAGCCCTGCACACATTCTTGTACGTGGCTTAAAAGCACCGTAACCGGATGTTAAGTAGGCTTGGAGATCGACAATGCGCAAAGTGTGCTTCGCGTTAAGCAGAAATCGCGCCTGGATTCCGAAAGCGAGGCCCGAACGGCACGGCTGTCCGGCTCGATCTTCATTCCTAGCTAGGAAGCCTGAAGGTCTTAGGCCACAGTAACGGGTATAAAATCATGTGCGAATTTAACAATTTTTTTTCGTATGAAAAAGTTATTCACTCATAAAATGAAATACATATTTATTTAGTGTCAATATCAAACTGTTAGAAAATATATATATATTTTTTTTTCGATGTACTAAATGGCCGACTACTAATATTTTCTTTTGTTATCTTTTTTTTAGGCACTCCGCGGCATGACATTTAGCATCCACAATTTTTTACCTAGAACAAAAACCAAAAATTCTCGTTAATCTTCATTAGAATACCTAGAGAAGAACGTATGGAATTTGAAAAATATTGTTTTATTCAAAAGTTGTAGGTATTTGAACTTAAGAAACGGATTTTCGGTGAAAAATGTCGTTATAATTGCTCATAAAATGAAAAGTTTTCGATTAATCAGAAATTCCGTACGTACTTCTCTGCTAAATGCAATTAGGAACATGACTTTTAAATTTGAAGTAAATCGAGTGAAATTTGTTGAAGGTATTTTACACGCCAATTGGAAAAAAAGCTGTTTCGAGAAGTTTCGAGTAGTCGGCCATTTTGTACATAAAAAAAAGATGTATTTTCTAACAGCTTGATATTCATACTAAATAGACGTGTCACTAACTTTATGAGTGAATCACTTTTTCATACGAAAAAAATTGTAAATACTTACAAGTGGGGCTCCAAGCCTAATCGATTGCAAACATTTTTTCACGTGTTTGAGACTATTCTGCAGTATGAATTTTTTTTATGTTGGCAGAGGGTTATTTTATTAAGAAAAAAATTCCGGAAAATATTCGATTTTAAAAATATGTTTTCTGTGTGCTTACTCTAATTTGACTTGTACCCAAACAAACCCAAACCCATGTCATTTGACCCACTTGATGTCACCAAACCTGTTTCCTCCATACCTCTAAAAAAGTTTTAAAAAAGCGTTTGGGGGCTTAAAATAAGGGTTGAAATTGTCTTCCCCCGACTTAAATATTATGAACAAAGTGCCCTGAAATACCTCGCCTCGGTAGAACATTTCTAAGCCCCTTTTCTAACTGGAGCCGCACTTGTAAATATTTACCAAAAAAATTGTTAAATTCGCACATGATTTTGTACCCGTTACTGTGGCCTAACCCCTTAATCGACCTCCGACCCCATTCATCCCTCGCTGAATTCGGCCCCGTGCGAGTGGCCCGGAGCTCGCAAGATGCCCGGCAAAAGGCAGTTTTACGGTTGCTGATTGCGAGTAATGATTTGGGCATTAATATTGTGGTGGACGCGTACGAGGAATCGCGCCATCTGTCCAAGGGTCGCCGAGGGTAGGGTTGAAGTGCGAGAGAGGGATAAAGAGATAGGGAACCAGTGGCCGGTTCTTGGTTGGAGCTGGGCAATTAGGTGCACAGGGGGCAGGAGATGAAGATACGTGCACGCGTTCCTGGAGCGGGAAATCCGGTGTGCTACTTTGATGCTGTACTGACGAGGATACAGCAAGGGTAGGTTTTGGCCAAAATGGGACGAGATCTCGCTCGTGCGCTGGAGGGATGAATACGAGCGGGTCGAAGGGATGCTCGGGAAGGGAAATACCGTGGCTGTGCCTGGTGGTGAGTTTAGGTGGCCTGGGGAAAGAGGAGAGCCAGGGGGGGTCCTAATGTCGTCCTATTGTCCCGCAACGCGCTACCCACATTGGCCACTGTACGAATAAGCGGACGGACGGACCGCTGGCCGACGGACCGTTCCTATATACCGCGAATCCGAAACCTTGTTAACTCCCCGGAAACTGTTAACAGCGGCACGTTCGATCGAGCTAGCACCTGTTTCTATATCCCTCGCTCATACCGAACGTTCCACAATCCCAGAGAGAATATAGAACTATCCTTTCTACATTCATCCTCATCCATGTATAGGTATAAATGTGTGTATATCCGTCCCCTGTCTCATTCGGCATCACTGGAATCATGATCCTTGATCCATTCCAATCCTCTCGCCAGTGTGTGCTCTGGTCGAGTCATCGTTCACAGACTATTGCTACCCCCCCCCCCCCCTGGTTCCCATTCGACAAGACTCTAATGGCTCGAGAGAAGGTCCACGTGCCGGGTCCGCTGATGCTGCTGTCACTGCTGCTGGTCACGGTCAAAACTGCTGGACGCTTACCGTTACCAAATTCGGCTACCCGCGGAAACGGGGTAACCTCGCAATTCCGAAAGGATTTGGCCGCATGTGCGCGCGCTTGCTCGAGTCAAGATCGATCGCAAAATCCATCACGTAGCACGATGGAAGAAGATTGGATTGACGTTGCCCATATATCTGGGCATGTCGAAACAGATATTACACGTGGCATTCGATTACGCGGCCGCAGGCCGCAATAAGTTTCGATCCAGCCAATTATAGCTACCGACTATTAGGGCGTTCGACCTTGGGCAGCGAGCTTCCGCCACCACGATCATTTGATATTCTTGATGACTATCAGCCGAAAGTCGGTCATTGTATATCGATAGACTGGAAGGGCGAGCTTCCGTTTAATCTTAGCCTGACAATCGTCACGCGAATGGCCAAGTTTGACATCACAAAGCTTTGTCATTGTCGGGGAACGGGGGCGCAATAATACGAAGCGTGACCGAGCTCACTTCCAGGCAAACATGCAAGCAGTGCCAATGGATAGACGCTTCATCCGCGGACGAAACTCCATGAGGAGAACCCTAAGCAAGACCGGCAATTCCAGCTGGAACGCGTCCATCAGCCCGGGATCGAGTGACGATTATTGCTGAGCCCTATGCTGAGCAGAAGCCAGTTAAAGCAAGATTTCTGTGGTGCAATAGAATCTACTATGTGGCCCAGCATACAATTTCTCCCCGATTCGAAATTTGCAGCCTATTTTAAAAGCCTTAGATCCTACATCAGCCTCACTTGAGTCTGTTTACTGCTAGAAGTCCTGCTATGGGTACTAACATGCTCTTCCTTTGCTGCATACCTCCTGCATAGGCCCCTATACTCCTACCTAACCTAGCCGCAGTCCTTGCAGCTCCTCTTTTGCTGCTAGAAGTCCTACTATGGGTCCTAACATGCTCTTCCTTTGACGTTTACCTCCTGCATAGGCCCTTATACTCCTACCTAACCTAGCTGAAGTCGTTACAGCTCCTCTTTTGCTGCTAGAAGTCCTACTATGGGTCCTAACATGCTCTTCCTTTGACGTTTACCTCCTGCATAGGCCCTTATACTCCTACCCAACCTAGCTGAAGTCGTTGCAGCTCCTCTTTTGCTGCTAGAAGTCCTACTATGGGTCCTAACATGCTCTTCCTTTGCTGCTTACCTCCTGCATAGGCCCTTATACTCCTACTTAACCTAGCTGAAGTCGTCGCAGCTCCTCTTTTGCTGCTAGAAGTCCTACTATGGGTCCTAACATGCTCTTCCTTTGCTGCTTACCTCCTGCATAGGCCCTTATACTCCTACTTAACCTAGCTGAAGTCGTCGCAGCTCCTCTTTTGCTGCTAGAAGTCCGACTATGGGTCCTAACATGCTCTTCCTTTGCTGCTTACCTCCCGCAAAGGCCCTTATACTCCTACCTAACCTAGCTGAAGTCGTTGCAGCTCCTCTTTTGATTGCGTTTGGACCTATCGCGCATTTGGCTGTTTCGACGAAAGGAGGATGGGGATGGTCGCATTCGAAAGAGGGGGTCTGATAGTTTTCAGTAACCATCATGCGTTGGACTAGGTAGCACCGCGCGTTTGCCGTAGAGGCCTACTTTTCCAATGGTCTTTCCATTATCTCCAACCAGCGAACCTTTCGCATTCGCTTCAAACTTGCCCCTGCAGCTCCAGCAACTCTTCAAATTGGAAGAAATAGATCTTGAGCAAACATTTACAATATTTTTGATAGGAATTGTTCTCACGTATGCATGTATACGCGGATCCCTATAGCAGGCACGCATGCATACGTATAGGTACTAGTATACGTGTGTTGGTGTATGCTTAGGCATGTATGTGTTTGGGTATACCAGGTGTAGAAGTATGAAACCGGATATTTTTTGTAAAAATCAAACGTCTGTTGTTTGAAAATGATAAAAACTATTTTATTCAACATAATCTCCATTGTTATTTATACATTTTCCCACCTCTTCGGCAGTTTATGAACGCCACGCCAAAAAACAGTTCTTCTTTGAAGCGAACCGGTTGTCGAGCCATTTTCGTACATTTTCATACGAATTGAAGCGTTGTTTAGCGAGAGCGTGTCCCATTGATGCGAATAGATGATAAAACGCCTCGATCGTTTCCCTGACCCGTTTTGCTGTGTGTGATGGAGCATTATCATGGAGCAAAATGACTTTGTGTTGCCTTTTTCCATACTCCGGACTTTCAAACGAATGGAGACGGCCTTCTGCGTCCCATTCAATTGATTCGCGAGTTCTAGTTGACTTTGAGTATCATCTTCATGCAATAAGGCTTGCAGTTCGTTGTCGGCGAACTTTTTCAGTGGTTTCCCACGCTCTTCGTTTCTCACGTCAAAATCATCACTTTTGAATTTTCTTGAACCACTCGAAACACTGTGTGTCACCAAGAGCATGTTCACCGTAAGCTTCGACAAGCATTCGATGCGATTCGGCAGCAGTTTTCTTCAAATGATAACAGAAAACCAATGCCGTCCGCAAATCGTAGTTCGTAGGCACAAAACTCGACATGTCTTAGGTTATAGAAAAATATACCGGTGTAGGGAACTTGTTGTGTGTTGAAAATCTTCGTCAGCTGTTAGAGGGAGATGATGGCGCTGCAGAAGCGGCCCTACGGTCCCTAACCTGATGGCTAGCACCATCTATAGGGAAATTCCGGTTTCATACCTTTACACCTGGTATACGTGTGTCTACGCATCCGCGTATTCAGGCATATGTATCTCTGTATGCGTAATAGAGTGTATGCGTGTGCGTGCATACGTGTGCCAATCGACGTCCTCCTTAGCGAGCTCATTTTATATTGATTACGAATCTACTTTACTGCCTTTATCGCCTACCACTGTGAGAATCTAGAGGGGCAAAATAGGCTGAAAATTTCGATTCGGGTCTTGCGGATGTGCTAGAGGCGTGACGATCAACTCGAGCTTCGGATAAATTCGTCACTATATGTTGGCCTACGGTCGCGCGTTGTCTGACCCAGCCACCGCCGCGGGGATTGAACGATGGTGGAGTTCTCTCTTTCCTCCTAGCCTCGCCGCAACGTCTGTACTCTCGCCTACTGTTGAGGCTGATGTGGGAGGACTGAAATCCACGGTTGTCGCTCTCGTGCGTTGTGCATTCTCGTGTGTTCGTGCCAGTACAGGCGGGAGGACCCGGGATGGGTGGCGGGGGGGGGGGTCTATGTTTGCCAGAGCACAGAGGAATAGAGGGACCAATCTGCATCCACGTATATCGAGTGTTGAACGAAGTGGATGGAGGAGGCAACCCCGGTGCGGGAATGACAGAGAGAAAGTGAACGAGTGAATCAGGGCGTGAGTCATGGTTATAGGGAGCTTGGACGCCAACGTGAAACCTGCGCTTTCAGCGGATTCTCCAACCCACCACTGTGCGGGGCCACATATACCGCAACGAAATAGCGTTGCGAACGCACAATTCCCCATGCCTGTACCCGGTAGAGCGTTTCTGTAAACACACACGTTCGAGTCGTTCTCGCCAGAACTGGCTTTCAGCCCTCACTAAGGTCCAGTTATCGTCACCTTGAGGGGACTGGGCATCGAGAAATTTCGAAATTTCTTTTTTTTTATAAATATTTTGTTGCTACAATCTCTTTGAAAGATTTTGGCGCAAAGAAAACTGAAACGTTCGCAAAATTGAACTCAGGAGGGCAATAAAACTCCAATACTCCGCTAACTGTTAACGGTTGGACGCAGAGAAGAGATCGCAAGCATCGGCAAAAGAAGCTAGGGTGGAAAAAACCGACGTTCCGCCATTGCTGTCAGAGAAAAAGGTGAACTCGAGAAGTCCTTCTACAGCGACGGCAATTTTTAACGTTCGTAAGTTGCAATTTTTCTGCCGTAGTACTGCGCGGGAACTTGAACGCTCTTTATCGCCATTTTGTACTCGTTTCGACGCGATAAGTAACGGACGATTGGAGATATCGCCTTGATTTTTTTTTTAACGGAGACATCAACTTTTTCTACAAAATGAACCTACGTATATGTAAAAAAATCAATTTATTATTATTGTTATTACATCAAATGTCGTCCGTTTTTTCGATGTTTTTCAAATTTTAGACTATATTCGCTGCCTAGTCGCCTTAAGGCCTTAAGCCACCGTAACGGGTATAAAATCATGTGCGAATTTAACGATTTGTTTTCGTATGAAAAAGTGATTCACGCATAAAATTAATTAAACATCTATTTAGTATGAATATCAAGCTGTTAGAATTTTTTTTTTCGGTGTACAAAATGGCCGACTACTCGAAACTTCTCGAAACAGCCTTTTTCCAATTGGCGTGACAAATAACTTCAACAATTTTCACTCGATTTACTTCGTATTGAAAAGTTATGTTCCTAATTGCATTTCGCAGAGAAGTACTTACGGAATTTCTGATTAACCGAAAACTTTTCATTTTATGAGCAGTTATAATGAAATTTTTCACTGGAAATTCATTTCTTAAATTCAAATACCTACAACCGTTGGATAAAACAATATTTTGGTATTTTAATGTAGATTAACGAGAATTTTTTTTGTTTTTCGACAAAAATTGTGGATGCTGAATGTCACGCCGCGGAACGCCTAAAAAAAAGATAACAAAAGAAAATATTAATAGTCGGCCATTTTGTACATCGAAAAAAAAAACATTTTTTTCACAGCTTGATATTCATACTAAATAGATGTGTAATTAATACTAATAGATGTGTTTCTCTCGAACTTTCGTTGACCACACAACTCAACGTGTAACAAAAAATTGTAAATTTTGAGTTTTTGCTTCTTTGGAAGGAAAACAAATTCTTAAGAACTAACTCAATAGATTGGAAAAATCGCCGATAAACGATAACATCTCTATCTATTGAGCATCCCCCCACTAATCATTATTTATTGCCATAAATAATGTTTTTCTTTTGAAATAACCTTCCAAATATATACAAAATCCTGAAATATCAACAACATCGAGAAAAATATAATTTCTGAAGAGGACCCGAACCAGAGGGCCGAAACGTAAAGATAAACACCGTTTATATCCATCGCTAACCTTGAAAAACCTTCATTGGCCGGACCGAACCCGAATCCTCATCGATTAACTGATGTGTAATTAATTTTATGAGCGAATCACTTTTTCATACGAAATAAAATTGTATGAAATAGGATAGTGATCTGTGTACGTTTTTCTGTCTCTTTGCCTATCAGGAAATGCGAGCAAGCGTATGTATACACTCACATACTACCTTAGCAAGTAGATAACCAAAAAACAATATGTTATCGAAACACTAAATTAAATATACTCCCGATTTTACCTCCTCAAGAATTCCAAAAACGCTGGAACGTCATTTTCAATATCCTCGTTTGTTCCTCGTTATTTGCCGATCTATTCCCTACAACTATCCTGGTCATTTAAAACTTGTTCTCCGGCCCATTCCTGATCAGTTCCCCAGAAAGGAAACGGCTGAACGGAACCTAGCCTTAGACCTGTTACATTGCGAACCTATGGCAGGGTGGGAGACTCGACCAGAGCCTGATATCATCTAGGGAAGGCAGATCAGGGGCAGTACTTTTTCCCGACTAACATTTCTACACGGGTAGCCGCCCATACAAAAACAGCAATGTCCCAACGTGAAGATTGTTCCTCATCGAATGACTTTGATTCCCGTTGTTCACTCCCCCAATCACAAGATGATCAGGTTGCCAAGTCCATTGCCAAGTTTGCCGGTCGACCGTTCTTCAATCGACTTAAAAGATACCCCAGTTGGTCTCCAGTTAACTGATAAGCTAAAACGAAAACGCTTCAACTTCGGGTGGAAACCCTTGATCCGATAGCAAACGCCTGGGCAATAATCTGGAAAATTTGATCCAGATTCCCACCGGATCCGGCTAAAAGCGTTTTCGGATATATCCTGCCAATGGCCACAAATGCCCAGGATGCACTCTGCCCGCACCAACGAGGCAACGGATTTTCCGTCGAGGATCATAATCAGGTTGATTTGATGTGAAATGCCCGAGCCGGAGATATCGCGGCTAGAGCGCCATGGGGGAAGTCCATTGCGGTTCGATGGAACCCTCGATGTATTTCCACGTGTCGAATGTCGATTGGACCGCTGGGAAATCGCCACTAAATTGCAATATCTAGCGATAAGCCACGGTTCCTCCAACATCTTCGCTAACCTTCTTCGAGACTGATGTTCTTCCGTCTAGTTGTTCCTTAGACCGTTCGCATCCGTAATACCTGTAATTCTTTCGACCGGCGGCTTGTTTGTTCTTCGTTGCCGAACGTATCGAAAAGACTGACGGATCATCGAAGAGCAGGCTTCATCTAATTATCTTGATCATCATCAAGCCGGAGCGTGGATCACGTGAATCCGAATGAAGAAAGGGAACAAAAGACCGCCAACAATGGGCCATTTATCGTGAAATGTGCGAATGTAATTTTACCGTAAGGCTCTTCCGTAGGTATCTGTTGGAATACGTGCAACGTGGTGGAGCAGCACAAGGGAGAGGAAAGTAGGGTGGGAGGGTGTGCTAGGGAGGCTTGGGGATAACGATCGTTAAATCCGTAACGTTGGAGAGGGTCGCGCGCAATCTCATGCCGCTGCACGGTCGTGTATATATATGATCATACACACCCACCCTTATAGATATATGGTCATACACCCCTGCGCCATCTCGATGGCCTAAATACCCATATACGACGACAGGTGCGCATAAGGGCGCCTTAACGACAGGACTGAGCAGCGGTTATACGTAAACGAGGCGTTACCATGATCCTCCACGTTGCTTTGGCTCTGATCTTCCATATTTTTAATGTTCCCACCATACTTAAAGTACCCAGTAGCCCCTGATTGAATCTACATGAATTTGCATCGAATTTTCACAAAATTCTTCGAAACATCACTTTTTTGGCACGGCTGTCCATTTCGGCAAGATGAAGACTCTTTATTCGCCATCCAATAAAGTGTCAAATACGACATCTTGTTTTAATGAAATACCAGCCAGCTCGGTGAAAAGCGAGTAAGGGATTTGCCAGCTATTTTCAGGGCTTGTCTCTGATGAAGGATGATCAAAAACTGGTGATGTCAAAGCAAATTGTCATTTGGCGGAGGAATTTCGTCTTCAACTTTCTAGCGTAGCCAATTGTTCCAGGCTCAAAGCTTGCTGTGCTTTCTCCTACCCTGTCTGTGGCACTCTCGGTCTCTCCGCTTCCTAAATAAATGTTCGCGGCTTGAATATTTCATGGGGGGTTGTACACATCCTTCATCCCATGTCCCTACGTATAGCTTGACATCACGATTTTAGTTGCGCTAATTCCTTTTGATGATTCTGAAAATTTGCCGAAGCTACAGAAGCTTTCGTCCTCCTATATAAATCCAATCTCTCGTCCTTGCTCTCACCCCTCCCCCCTCTCTCTCTCTCTCTCTCTCTCTCTGTCCTCCGTTTTGCTTTCCCGGCGTCGCTTCTCTCCCGCCATCTAGTTAGTAGTTGGACAGACAATTCGAAATTACGTGAGCGACCCGGCCTGGCGTGCAAACTCTGCAAAAGAGGCAGAGAGAGGGCAGTTATATATGGACGAGAGAAGAACGTAGTGGAAAAGGTGCGAATGAGGTGTACCAGCAAAAGAGATGGAACTAGAGAGAGAGAAGAGTCTGGACGTACGCGAAAATTTTACTCGCTTCTCGCATCGTTCTTTCCGCACACCCCCACTGTCCCAACCCCTTATTTTTCGTTCTCTCCCACATTGTCTCATTCCCCATCTTTCCATCCTCTGTCTCAACGTCTGTCCATCCTTCTTCCATCACCCTCTCTGCCTCTCTCATCTCAATTTTGCCGTCACGCGCTTTGCCGCCTCGCGGAAAAGTCCAATCGTATTTTATTCGAATGCGTTTCTCGTCGTCGACGAGGACAATTCTACAACAGCGGGACAAAAGAAAACACCAGTTCCGGATTCCAACAAAGTTCGCGAATTTCCAACGAGCACACATCCAGACTCGCGTTTCTTGACCTTTTTTCCGTCCCGTTCACCGCCCTCCTCAGTTACCCCTAGTATCGGCGACTTTCGCGGTGGCTGGTATAATCTGAAACAGCACCATCTCGACGATAAAGAAGCGAAGCAAAGTTTGGGCCGGATGCATTTTTTGTTGCTCGTCAGGGATGCCTCCCCCATTGGCCCGTCTCGATTCCCCTCGAACGGATGTTGCAACGTGGCAGGGTTTTTTTTTCTCTTCGAACGACCGAGTAATGGCTGAAGACATTTCTGTTGTTTTTTTTTCGCCCTCAACCTCCGTGTTTCTTTTTCGCCTCCGGAGGCGAAGATTTGACCCTCGTAGACCGTTATCACGTGCAACGAGCTAGCCAGTTTCAAGAAAGACTCGAAACAGCTAGAAACTCCCTTGCCTCCAATGAGAGGAGGGACCAGAGAGAAGGTGTCACGAGCTTCGAGAATCTCGAGCATTTCGATACTCATTTCGCCGAATGGTTTTTACGGTGATGCACCACGTGATGTTACAACACTGTGGACACATACAAACCGATGAAATTCCCGAGGACAAAAGGACCGAAGCCCGAGGAACTTGGGGCCACGGTAACGCGCCAGTTGGGCCCTTTCTCGTTGGCCGATAACAATCGGTAGAGCCACTACCGTATCGTTTTTTCTCGGACGTTCATTCATTCCAGCGGTATATGCTGCGCGAGACAAAACGACTCTGCCGGTACTAGACCAACCCACTTTTACTCGAATGCCTCGAGTTCCTAGTCTCTCGCACTCCGTTGACGATAAATCGAAAGGTCCGTAACACAGAACGAGAGAAAGGGGGAGCAGTCGTTCCGGCTGGTTTTTACGTGTCGCGAGTGTGCCGCAAGATAAGAGCGTTTTCATTTTCCTCATAGAAAATGACTTGTATCAGTAGGTATGTCTTCAGCTTGTCATTCGAAGGCCCAAATTGCTCACGAGCGCTCTTTAAGGCACCACACCACGGTTCGTACGCGCATTGAGAAAAACAAATCATTGATCCAATATCATTGGTGTTATTGAATGAAATTTCGTTGATTCAATTGTCAAATTGTTGGTGCAAATAATCGGATTTATTAGTCCAAACAAAACGCTATTAAACGTACTTTTAAACTCTTGACACGGCACTGCGAAACGATCATTCTCCCGCTCTCCAGAAAAATTAATTTCGCCACTTAGTCTTTCTCGAACTCTCAGAGACGTCACTACTCGATATGTAGGGTAGAGAAAATTTTTCTAATTTTCTTCCTTGTGCTTGCGGAGATATAGTTATTTTATTTCAATTGGTAAATATCAGTTTCACACGACATCTCATTAATTAAAAGGGGGGGGGTGAATATTCGTAGATCGAACTAAAGATTCTTTTACTATACTAATTCTTCACAGATAATACAAATCGCCAAAAAACGATTGAGTTTTTCAATCGATTGAAATAAAGTTTCCGAACCAATCCTCCGATTCACCTTCACGAGACAGTATTTTGTCAACATAAATACTGTCTATACTAATCGTCCTCCAAGCACAAACCAAAGAAAACTGGAAATATCGATAGTATTCAGGTTCGTCATTTGACATAATTCTTAACCAAAATAAAAATCTATAATAGATAACATCATATTCTCACACACCACCCTTGTTACTCAACAAAAAGAATAAATCAACATATTACAAATAATTACTCATGCAATATCACCATGATTGAAATTATGAAAGAAACACATAAGTTACACAAATCATTAAAACACATTTACAACTTATTCATAACACAAAGTACAATTATACAAAATCTGTAAACTCTACCTATATAATCAGTATCTCATAATTTATAGAACAAATAAAATTTCTGACGAGGATCCGAACCAAGGATCGAAACGTAACAGAAAAACCCTTTTTTTCCATCACGACCTTGGAAATCTCACTGGCCGAATCGAAGCCGATTCCTCAACAACACGTATTACCAACACGGCCGCACATTACTCGTACTAATTGGAAAACGCTACTGACTTTAATAAGATGATAAAATAAAAAGTTTTTTTTATCATTCAAAAGATGTAGTCGATAGCAATATATTATTGAAAGTATCTAAAAAATTATCGCGAAAAAATGATATAGTTTTGAATGCATTTTCTGCAACGAACAAAAAAAGCGCTTCAATTCATAACACGAACATTGTTGATACGAGTACACAAGAAAAATTGAATTTCGCTCGTTTGATTCAGGTAAAATTTGTATTGAGTTAATATGTTATTCTATTTTTTTTCACCATATCCGTTATTGATTTCCAAGTACATTATTCGTTAAAATATTAATACTTTATTTTGATTGAAAAATATTAAACATATGTCTGAATTGGTTTAAAATTTATGCGGAAATATAATTTGTTTCTTGCGCATTTGGTTGAAAAAAGTCAACCAAATCATGGCCAAGCCCCACCGAAATTATAGGTGTGAGGAATCCAGTAGTTCTCGGAGTAACCACTAGAAGCCGCACGCGCGCTCGTTTCTCGTAAGCGCAGTGCGAACCGAAAATCTACTTAAACGCCGGAGAAACTCTGAAAAGTATCAGTTCTTGGCCTGTGGCTAAGATCAGAGTGTAGTATCTGTTCTTTTCAGTTGAATATCTGATATTCTCTCCATGGATATTCCATGGGATATCTGATATTCTCTTCACTATTATCGTGGATGATCATTTTGATGCTCACTTTTTATTTAAGATTTAAAACAAATTGAAAAACTTACGTCCCACGGCATATTCGTTTCGATGCAGTAAAGAAATAATTAATTCTAGTGATTATACTTTTGTACGAAATGAAAAATGTTGTAGCAAACGCTTAATTATTTCATCCATACATCTACGGATTGTATGTAGAATGATTTCAATAGAATATAATTTTATTTGAAAGATAATGTAGATATTCAGAGAACAGAAGAGCTTTTTCAAATAAAATAATATGTTATTTAAATCAATCACATTTTCCAATATTTTATAGTATTGTAACAATCTCATATATCGGTGGCACTCCGCAACAGCACATTTATTTGGATCAACCAATATATTTTTTTTGATTCAATTGGTTTTTTTTCTCAGTGCGGTACGAGGGTGTATCTTTCGTAATTATTTCCAAGCAAACAAAGAATGGATTTTTTTTTATTAATACTCATAGTCAATATAGACATATAGAAGACTGTACACATATTTTTGTACTTGAAACTAAAGTATAGTTTGCGGTGTACGCCCCTTCCACGAGGGCACTCCGACGAAATTGCTGCTCGGCGGTTGACAGCGATTGAGCCATACGGTTCATCTGTTTACAGCGTCACGTAGGGGAATTTTCATATCTTAAAAAAATGGCGGACCAGCGAATTTTATTTCCAATATCCACGAAAATTGTCATTGTTCATAAAATTTTTTTAAAAATAGAAAAGGGTCCTTTATAAAAAAAATGCTTACGTGGTGCCATCGAGACTGGATTTTTGAACAGTTTAAAACTTGGCGCATGCAAATCGGATGGATAATTTTTTTAATATGTTGTCAACCAGGTTGAAAAACGTGGTTGCGAGAAAAACCCCTTCAAAGCCGCACATCTGCCGCTTGGCACGGTCGTACGCTTCGAACGGTTTCACATAAAATGCTGTATCTCGGCCAATTTTACAAATTTCTTTTAAAAAATTGGCGAGAGCATTCTTAACAAAGGCATCTTTCAGAAAATGAAAAAAAAAAAAAAAAAAAAAAAACGTAGCTTCGAGAAAAATGCGTTCACAGCCGCACATCTGCTGCTCGGCGCGGCATCTTTCAGAAAATTACAAAAACAATTTTTTACCGTGGTGGGGTGTCTCAACCTAAAAATCGTCTCAAGGTGCGGTAAGAACTGGATTCAACTGTAAAATGGTATGGGTCGGACTGAGATGAGCCATAGTTTCCAATGACGCTCCATCTGCATGATGATCCTTCAAAGATATTCCCAAACAATTGATCAAGCTTCATTTCTTCAAAGTTGAAAAAGAACTGCCTTTCGTTTTTCATATTCCTGGCTTTAATTTTTTGCCTTCGGAGTCTCTGGACTTTGATTACGACGTGGTATGTGATGACCAGACGATACTTTGTAGCCTTGCCCCTGTCCAAGGCCTGCTACGAGCCCGGTATACACTTTTCTCCACTGGGGTATGTGTTCACGTGAAAGTAGGAGAGACCCCCCGTGTATTCCAAGTGTCGTGACGCGAAAAGCGTCGCTCGTAGGTCTCGTGAAACACACAATGGAGGTTGCCCCATGCTCGAGAGCAGAAGCTCTCCAAACGTCCTGCCTTCATCCCTGTAGAACGCGTTTCACCCAGCACTTGGAGAGAGCCCTTTGGAGCGACCGTTGATAGCCAACAAAAGCCTCCCCCCTCCCGTCGTGGCCGAAGCTCTGTGCGCCACAAAACGGAAACTTCAACGGTTATTAAATGCGATATACACATTCACGCACGCGACAACATCCCACACATACACACGCGCGCACTTGGAAGGAAAAGAGGCAGAGAGAGAGTTTGAGGAGCAAGCATCTCTTGGACGAGGTGGAGAGACACGAGCCTCAAAAGAATCCGTGAAGCGGAGATTGTAGGGGAAAGAAGAGCCCGCACGTTCTTCACAATGTACCTCCTCCTTGTCCACCCTTTCGCTCACCCTCTCTTCTCCTTTATGCCCTGTTGTCCCAACTTAATCTTCTGTTCCTTCTTCCCCTTTTTCGCTCGTCCTCCAGCCTCGTACAAACCACCCCCTCGTGTACCTCGTGAAAGGGCGAACACGATGGCAATGAGGAGGAAGTTGGGAAGGGAGTTTACCCGGTCGTTCCATCGTCCTTGTCGTCAAAACCCCAGATGGGCAGAGGGGGTGAGGAGGCATCAAGAGAGCCGCAAGTGAGGCCGAGAGGGTTCGGAGGCCTCCATTGTCCAGACATGCATTATCCTCTCGATACTGTTCCTCCGCCAAGTGTTTACCGCTCGTCTCCACACTCAAACCACATCGCGACGCGCTTGCTTTTCTTTCCAACACGAGCACATACGCCGCAGTCCGTTTTTCCCTCTACCGATCTCTTTTTCTTCCTCCCTGCCCCTCCGCCACTTTCCACCAACGCCGTTTTCTTTCTTTCGGCTCTCAATTGATTGAGGGATCCAAGTCCAAGTTTCCCGGCGAGCAGGACACAATGGACGATCGATTAGCCCCAGTCCGGGTCATCCGTATCAGCCAGTCATCATCTTTCCCACCGATTCGATCGTTTCTTCCCCGCAAGGCGAAACAAATTACCGTTAGATGCGTTGCCATTTGAGCACATCGTGATCACACGTAGGCATACCATTTGAGGCAGAAAAGCCCCTGCTGTTCAAAGACCGAACACTTAGTTTTCAGCCGTCCATGTTCCGGATTTTTCTTTTGTCTCGTCTGATGTTTTTCTCTTCCCGTTCTCATCGTCATATCTCGCCTCAGCTCTCTGTACTTCCACTTTCGTACTTTCTGCTGCCCGTCTAGCCGATACGCTCGGCTACTTGTTGGTTGGCGAAGCTTCTTCCATTAGCCACCCCCTCGTATGTAACGCCAGCACGAGGGTGGAACGAGAAAGAGGACGGTGGAGTCACGTGTAAGCGAGTCCACGAGTGAGGCAAAAGAGACGAGTGTCTATCCAGCGACTCTGCCAACTTTTGCGTTTCCATCTGTCGTCTGCCGTATAGCGGTAACACGAGGATAGGCTAGATGGGGGATTCAGTCGCGAGACTTTTTATCGTCGGCGTCAAGATTCGCTTGGAAGGCTGTCCGTTGCTTTATTTGCCTACTGAACGGCAAATGACGTGGCCAAGTCAGGTGCTCGAATCAGCCCCGGTGGAATCTTCTCTTCCGTCACACTTGCCCCAGACAAACGCCCAACAAAGAGCATGTCCTTTGTCCAACTGTCATGGACTTTTCCTTTGGCGCTGGACCTCAGCGAAAAGATTCGTTCGGCAGTTCATTCGTCGAATCACCACTGACGCGTGTCCTCGAGTTCCAAAGAAAGCCCAACTCGTCTCGTTCTCTCCGGGCTATGACAGAGAGAAACGCGGTCGAGTGCCGGAGAGAAGCACGAAACAAAAATGGAACATCGCTGGGGTACCGACGGAATGACGGGACAGATTTAAAGTGAAAGAGTATCACGGCCTTTCCCTCGACTGCGGGGTGATGGGACAGAGGAGAAGACGCGCCAGCCAGGCCAGCCAGCGCAAATAATATACGTGGACGTGGAAGAGTATTGCTATGGAAGAATAAAGAATGACAGGAACGTGGAATGGCGTTGAAACGTACAGAATTGGCAATTTTACGGGGCCAACCCGGGACGGCGTAGTTGGATGAAGTCACCCGTTGATTTCTTTGATATCGCGAGTTATTGTTGGACGTTATTGGCCGTCCCGTTGATACGTTCGAAGTGAGAGAACCATAGTACACTCGACCTATCGGTCAATCGAAATTCGTTTTTTTTTGTTCGCTGCTACTCCACCCCCCAGAGTACTCTTTGGCATGTGATATGGTGTGGGTCTTCGAGTGGTCGTATTACCAAAAGCTGTATGTCGGATCCGCGATGATGACAATAGAAGGCGGGCCGAACGTATATTAATAACCGAAGAGAACCCGGACTCCATTGACGGATGCGGGAATTGTGAGTGTTTTATGACGGACCCAGAAGTGCCCTCATCATCATTCTTCCATTTCCACGTGGTGTAATGACGTTGGTGCAGTTTCAATAGGCATCAATAGTTGGAGGACGACACACAGTCCTGCCTTTCTCTCTCTCTCTCTCTCTCTCTCTCTCTCTCTCTCTCTCTCTCTCTCTCTCTCTCTCTCTCTCACTGTCGTTTGCTCACGTGTGAGAACCAACGTGAATGGGTCGACGCCCTCGCTCCTAATAAACGTGAACGACGTTCGATCCGGTCGCCCACAAAGTAGCCCACAAACGTTGCAAACTGCCAGGTACATGCGACCGTTTGCCTCGCTCTGCTAGAGCTCAAACTGTTTTGAATCGAGAGGCCATGGCAGGAACCGCCAACTAGGATACCATTGGTTTTGCACTCCATCCTTCTGATCCAGTCAGCCGTGCCCGAACTCTATCCAGTATCCCGTATCGATAGAAGCGCGAAATCAAATTGAACCTCGATGAACGTAAACGGGACTTCCGGAGCGCGATGAGATTTCGCACTCTCGTTACTTTTCAGGTTTCGCCCCCTCCCCCTCCCCCCCCGGTACTTTCAATTCCGCCTACTTTGCCACAAATTGTATAACGCGTAACGCAGGACGGACATTCTGATTTACTAAAATCCCTGATAAATGACAGGGTGCAGAGTATTATGTCGTGCGCTGTGTTGACGCTACCGAAGAGAGAGAGAGAGAGAGAGAGAGAGAGAGAGAGAGAGAGAGAGAGAGAGAGAGAGAGAGTGCACGACTGAGAGATGACGGGCTGTGGAGAGGATCGAGAACTCACTCTCGGGGAATTCGTGCGTATATTTGTCGTCTGTGGCATGTGCCAGGTCTCTCCCTCTCCCTCTCTCTCTCCCTCTGTATGCTAACGTAAATATACAATTGGATGTCGAAAGCTCTCTCACTCACTTCGCGCTGCTGGATACGCATGCATCGGTAACTCCACGCAAGGGAATATACGACGCAGAACACTTCGTACATATGCGGAGGATCGGCAGACCCGTATGTGTGAGCTTCGTGTAGCGTGTGTGTGAGAGAGAGAGAGAGAGAGAGAGAGAGAGAGAGAGAGAGAGAGAGAGAGAGGAGGAGGAGGAGGAAAAAAGAGACAGAGCTGTATTGCAATAGTGACGTTGGTAGTGCTGGAACAGCATAGGATTCAATTCAATCACTTGGCCGGTACCTGTACCGACGCGTAGCCGCGCACCTATTTGCATTTACGGCCCGGACCTCCATCTCTCTCTCTCTCCCTCCCTCCCTCTCTCTCTCTCTCTCTCTCTCTCTCTCTCTCTCTCTCTCTCTCTCTCTCTCTCTCTCGGTATCTCTATTTTGTCCCTATGCCCAGCCACCCCGAACAGAATGCCACAACGGACGAGCCGGAAATGAATGTGTTAGCCTGCTAATTGCTAATTAAAAACACCATCCACGCATGCGGAACAAAGCGAGAGAGAGAGAGAGAGAGAGAGAGAGAGAGAGAGCGCTATTGCAATAGATATATGCACATGTGTCCACATATACATGTACGTGTCCCTTGACTGAGGAAGAGTTATGAGGAATCCCTACAACCAACGCGTCCAGGCGGTTCCCCCCCTAGTCCTTCCTGGACCAAACTGGTGCGAAACACTACCAGGTATGTGGCCCAGAATCCCATGCCATTTCATGCCAATGCACCTCCGTCTTTTCTCCATTGTGTGCGCCTGTTATTCTCCCGTTCTTGGTTGGATACGGTGGATAAGAGGCCACATATATTTTGCGTCCACGCCACCGATACACTCCGCCGGTCTCCTTCGTCTTCCTTCCACCGCTTTGGAACACGACTGATCCAGGTGGGTCCGGGAGTCGAGACCCGCAGTCATTTTTCAAGCAGCCGACGAGAAGACCGCAGTGTCGTCGCTTTTGCCACCCCCAAAGCCTTGCACTCTCGGATCCTTGGGATCGATATTTTTGCCTCCTCGCCCTGGAAAGAGCTCGGAGGAGGACAGCAAATACCGGTGGCGTCTGCTAAAGCTTCCGAAAAATCGCAGATATTTCTTCGAACGAGCTCTCACAGGTCGAAGAGTCGTTGAAGGGCGGGCATTGACGTTGATGAGGTTCGCCAGGGCTGAGGACGTCCCAGCAACAGAAGCAGAGAGAGACAGAGATGTTGCATCAGGGACGATAATTGCTTCTGTTCGTCTTGGCTTCCCGTGCCTTCGTCCCATCAACATCCTCCTCAACGTCGCTTAAAATGTAAAACGCGTGTGTGGCCCGTGTACACGCGTACGACATCGCAAAGCCTGGATTATGCCTCTCGTTATCTTGGATTTTTCGTCCAACGAGCAAGAAGGATTTTGATCCCTAGGTAATCAATAGCAAAAAGCCAACTTTGCGTTACAATACTCTGAGCCAGCTTGACAGAGACTGCTCTACATTTGATGCTACGTTATCATTTCCATCGATTTGCGATGAAGCAAACGTGGAAGACTCACAGGTTTTGTGATCGATGAGAACAAATCCATCGCGCAGAGGCGAGGAATTAACTCTGGCTGCGACTCCGCTTGGAAGGGAAAAGAAAGCAGTGAGCAGGAGAAAAAAAACAACCCAAGAGTGATCGATCGAGACTTCGAGCTCGGGACACGTGTTACACATGCTCGACTCTTGGCCGAGTTAATTCTACGGGGGCGGGGGTTGAAGAACGCTAGGACAAAAGGTTGGTGCAAATTTGGACAGCTCAGCAAGTATCAGATCCGTAGGATACCAATTTGTTGAAACAGCTTTGTGCCTAGGATCCCAAGTCATTGGAGCAGCATACCATCAGAACTTCAAGACAACCTTAGAATAAACTGTTTCGTTCCCTAAGCGATTTTTAACTATTTATTTATCTCCCTGCCCAGCATCCGGGACCTTTCGACCTGGCAATTGAGCAGCACCACGTTCTAGAAAATAGACAACTCTGATGTCACCACTTCCAATGAGGTGATCCATTGATTCACGGGCCTGGCCACATTTCTAAGGAGCGTCGGATGTCACGGAAGTTCCATGATGTTCCTAATGACGTATCAATAGCAGGACGTGTACATACGCCAGTCCAGGCGAACCCAAACGAGCTCTAACAGAGATAGAAGGTAGTCAACGTCGTTGAACGATTCTGAGATCGATCTCGCGCTAGCCGGAGGTGCTAAGGCAGCCTGGAGATCCAACCGTTGCGCCTTCAACTGTCTGGAGTACTGCTCGATCAAGCCCCGCCGGGTTAACACCTCAGCTCGTTACAGAAACTTTTAACCGCTCGCACGCCCCCGCCTCGTTCTTTCTTTTTCCTCGCGCCACGTTTTTTTTTGCTCTTGCCTCACCTCGTTAAGTTTTCCGCGTTCTGGTTCGACCGGGTGGCGTCTCGCGAATGACGAGTATCGTTCCGGAATCGTGTCCTTTCCTCACTCCCATCCTATATATCAAACGTTGAACGGCGGAACCGATGAATTCCCCGACGATTTTACCCTCCCGCCCTCCCCCCGCCGTTTTTTGCACATTTCACTTTTGGTCCTTTTTCGTCAGTTCTTTTTCTCTCTCAATTTGTTTTTTTTTCCCCGAGCTCCGAACAGATGCGGGCTCGATCGAATCTTTCCTCGCCGACAGTTCGAACGGAAAAGCCCGCCACCCCCTTGCCAACCCTTGTTATCAAAGTTTTTCGTCCCTCTTGCACTCGTTACCCCATACCTGGCTCAACGTCATCGTCCTTCTTTTTCTGCCCCTCTATTTCCGGCGATTCCGTATCTCGAGCACGCGTCACGAACTCGAAGCTCTTTTTCCACCGTTGAAAACTAGCGACCCCGTGCGGTAAGGGAAAAAAAAGAATAAAAGCGGCCCAAGTACCCTGCCATACGGAGAGTGGAAGCCCTCCGGAGTCGATTGTACGGAATTTATTGACGTCCTCTCCCTTCGAGAGTCTTCTTTCAGCTCTCTCCCTACCTTTCTCTCTTGTCCCACTAGTCCAGTAAAAGAGACGAAAACCCAGCACTTTCTAGCGTAGAATATGAATTTTTGACTGAAGGTAGATGGTTGCATATGGAAAGTAACCCCAATAAAATTTTGCCCCTCAACTCGACCCAACCCTAAGAAATAGGGGTTGAAAACTTAAAAATCGCCGTATCTCGATAATTAATAGGCCGATGAAAAAATGTTTCAAACAAAAGTTGTTTGGAATAATAAAATACGTATAAAGTTATCTGACGTCCAATCCCCTATCTTTGCAAATAGTGGCACAAAAAGCGATATGTCTACTCCGCTCGCCCGCGCATCAACCCCTAATTTTCGAATCGCTTTTGTGCCGCTATTTTCAAAGATAAGGAATTAGACGTCAGATAACTTTATACGAATTTTATCATTTCAAACAACTTTTGTTAGAAACTTTTTTTGATCGGGCTATTTATTATCGAGATATGGCGATTTTTATGTTTTCAACCCCTATTTCTTAGAGTCAGGACGAGTTGAGGGGAAAAATTTTGTTGGGGTTACTTTTAGTATGCAACCATCTATCTTCAATCAAAAAACTCATATTCTATGCTAAAAAGTGCTGGGTTTTCGTCTCTTTTACTGGACTACACGGGACACATTTGTTCCTATGTGCATGAAGTTTGCATCGTTGCTATCCAAAGGTTTTTTTTTTTCAATTTTTCAATTTCTCATAATTTTATGCCCAGCTCGGCTCTAGTTGCTAGAAAAATATGGTTAAATGCATTCAAAAGATTTTCCACCACCGGAACCAACCCTTTTAGGGGTGTGAAACTTGAAAAAATTCTATCTCTCGCGCGCTTGATACAGTCGTTTTTTTTGTTTTATTTATTGGCGTCGATGTAAGGTGGCCCAGAAGGGGCCTCCGAAAAATATGTCAACCTTCGAAATATACCGGAAGGCACCCTTATCGGGGGGTGAATCTTAAAAAATGAACATTCAGGATATTTTTTCTATGATCTCTCAGTTTTTCTCCAATCACCCAACGACCGTTCGGAGTATAAAATGAAAACCGTACTTCAAATGCTCACGAGGAATTTCAGAATCAAGCGATAAACAATTGGTACATATGTTCGAGAGGCGAAGAAAAAAAATCACACCCCCGTATGTATGCACTTCATGGAGTTCTCTCATTCGAATTTTAAACGAGAATGTTTCTCCGCGATAATAATAGTATCGCGTTAAAACGATTGGATGTAAAGGACAGGAGGAAACTTTATTACTACAACCGCAGGAATATTCAAGCAGCGTATTGGTACACGGATCAGCAATTAACCGACGATTGGATATGCCCGTGGTATCGATCTCCAATTCACCCTCCTGTCGTGTACCCTCGGTCTCTCTCTCTCTCTCTCTCTCTCTCTCTCTCTCTCTAGTTTCCTGATGCTCACGAATTCTCTGCCCGTTTCGCAAGCCCGTAAACTATTTATACGTCGCATAAATTTTCCGTATTTTCGTGGTCGCGTTCAGGTGCTCACATTCATATAAACACGCATATACGCACACGTGCACGCGATCGCACGTGCGGCCCAACCTAGCCTATGGCAAATAGGCGTCCTACCTCGAAATCGGATATTCAGGTTTAGTTGGACATTCGATCGAATGTACGTGGCTCGATGATGTGGCGAATTTTAGCAGCTTTTGCAACGCCAATTACGAATGCCCAGCGAGCGAGGGTGTATGTGTGTGTGTGTGTGTACTTTCGTAATTTGACGGCATATACACTATCGGCGAGAAGTTTCCGAACGAAAATTCAAAAAAAAAAAACCGGAACGATTTTTTATGCCACTTCGCCGATTATTGACATAAATGAATTTAAGGGGTTACGTGGGTTTGAAAACTTCAAAAATTCCATTTTTTAAATTTTATTAGCTCATAGGACAATACGTGTAGAATATTCTCCCAAAGTTTTATGTCAATCGAAGTAAAAGTGTAAGAGAGAGAACCTTTGGGAATCCCCCCGTTGGGAAAGACCGGCCGGGAGCGACGTAGGTTAATCGCATTTTTCTCAAAACTCTTTTTTTCAAATCGGTGGACACGATTTCTCAGAAACTAATGCACCGATCTTATCGGAATGTTGCACACTCCATCAAAATAGCATTGATTAGTGGTGGAACGAAGGTTTTTTTTTCGTTTACAACTAATTTTACAATTTTACAATTTACGTAGTGTAAATTGTACCAAAAAATTGAACTGTTTTGCATACAATTCTGCCAAAAATTCAAATTTCAATTTTTTTTCGAATTCTTCATTCCATCACGAGCTATACTTATCTACTAACAGAAAAAAAAATGGTTTTTTTTTATTTCAGTTAAAGCTATCATGAGTTATCCTGACCACCACGAAGACACTTTTTGTAGGGGTCTCCGAAAACTAGATCCCACCCGCTGAATTCCCCAAATTGTTGGATGCATTTTTTAAAAATATTGTTAAATGGTTGCTCTTTTATATGCTTAACATTTTGAATAAGATAATTTATATATTATATGTTTTTAAATAGCGAAAATATGCTTTTTTGGCTTCGAAACCCACGTAATCCCTTAATAAACGGCATATCGAAAGGGAGGAATTCACCTTCATTCCGTTTTTTTTTTTTGAAAATGTTTTACTATTTTTGTTACGAATAGTACTCTTTTTCGAAAACGACAATTTTTCGCCTTTTTTGTTCTTTTTTCCGATGGACCCCATTCACAGACAAACATTTTTTTTAAGCATTTCTCTGACCGGAATCATAACGGGGGAAGCTCACGCTTTAAATTTGTTCTTTCTGTAAAGCTTCGTACGATTTTTTTCCAAAGATATTTTGATTAAAAGAACGAGACAATTTGAAAAATAACGTCCAACGCGAAAACGGCAAGGATTCAAGGAAAATCTCAAGATAGTAAAAAGTGAGATCTATTACAAGCCTATTTTTCCGGCCTCTAGAGTGGCCTAAGATCTTAAATAAATTTATGTCAACTATTGGCAAAATGGCATAGAAAATTGTTGCAGAACTTTTTTGAATTTTGTCCGCAAACTTTTTGCCGGTATTGTACATGGAGTACAATGACCGTCGAACAGTTATATTCTGATGTCTGGGGCAACCAGGCTCTGCGAAAACAGCGCTGTATGAGACCAGATATTTTTGGACACCGGGTAATGTTATTCGGTGGGATAGGTATGATGGAAGGGTAAATGGAGTTGGCTACTGGCGCGCTTGAGCATTCCCGTTAATTCGTGCATAAGCCCGGCATGTTTCAAAGACTGGGGGCTGGATAAACGAAAACCTCAGCCATGTGGATCCAGAAGAGACAGGTAGCTAAATATAATATGTGTGGAAACCCAATAGAAGATGCGCCGTGGTTCACGAAGGGCTGGATGTTGCCGAGTCCAGAGAGGGATCCCTTCAGGTCCGTTCTATGACCACCCGATAGTCCAGTAAAAATGTTGACGGTAAGCTTTTATTAGATATAAATACGCAAAATTGATTTAAGGGTAATTGGATGACGCTGGATCTTATGGTGATAATGATTTTGCAATCAACCACTGAGAAAGTGTTTCAAAATTATTAAAAATATTTAAACACCGTTTAATTCAGGATCTAATAATTTTAACGTTAAAATTTTTAAATATGTCCAACAAAAGTTTATTAGAACATAAAAGTACGTAAAAACGTATTGAACGTTCGTCTTCGTATCTTCAAAAATGAGGGAGAAAAGGAGGAATGAAAATTTGTTTGCAAGACAAAATCGCCTTGCAGCCGAAGCACCACTGGGAGTATAAGGGATGCAAGATACTCGTTGAAGCGCGTTACGCGCATGCGCATATTGCCATAGCCATATAGTGCGTCTCTTTCCGACAGTGATCCTCAACCAGTAATTTTGTCAATGTTCCGTCGTCATTTTTAAATACTTATAAAATGAATTAAAAATAAAAAAATCTCTAGAAAGTTAGATTAACTCTTACCAAAGCAATGTGTAACAAAAACCCAAGATATTTACGAATTTGATATTTTTTTATTTTTTGAAACTAACATGCTTTCGTCCCCCAATTGAATGGTTTTTCGTTTTTTCTCCCTCATTTTTGAAGATACGAAGATGAACGTTCAATACTCTTTTACGTCCCTCTATACCCCAAACAACTTTTGTTTGACATATTTTTCGATAAAATTATTAGGTTGCGGATTAAACAGTTTTTAAACATTTTTCAACATTTTCTCGGCGCCTGAATGCAAAATTATTATCGCCATTCGATTCAGCGGCAAGTACCCTAAGATGGTTTTTCGTTTTTTTTCTCCCTTATTTTTTAAGATACGAAGATGAACGTTCAATGCTTTTTTACATCCCTCTATATCCCAAACAACTTTTGTTTGACATATTTTTCGATAAAATTATTAGGTTCCGGATTAAACGGTTCCTAAACATTTTTCACCATTTTCTCAGGGGTTGATTGCAAAATTATTATCGCCATTGGCTACAGCGACACCCAAGGATCCTAAGATCAATTTCGCGTATTTATATCTAAAAAGTGCTTACTATCATGCTCATTGCCTGGCCTACGATCGGATATACCTGGACGAGCACAGGAAGGGAGAGCGAAAAAGAGAGTAGCAGATAAAGAGAACGGCACGAGAGCCCGGATAAAGTCCCCCGGGGTGGATAATGGACACGTGGACACGTGGTAATTAGGGAGAGATCGGTCATGAATGGGTCCTGCCGAATGGAAAACAATGGAACGCTCTCGTGTTTATGGAAATCCGCGGCCCCGATGAATGGTGGCGATGAACAACGCCGCTGCTGGAGTAGAGCTGGACGGAATGCGGCGCAGCCCCACGGCCACGAAACGCGCGATATCCACAGAGACCTATCGGCACAGGGGTAGTAACGGTGCCTCGACTCCTATACCGAAGGCTCGCTCCGTTAGGGTCTAGATAACGCTTGCAAATCGCATTACAGTTTCGCACGAGTGAACCTAGCCCGCCTGGCCTCTCGACCCATCCCATCACCCCCCCCCCCCCCCCCCCCCCCGAAACCATAATAGTACATGTGCCATTCATACGTCCGCGTTAACGTACACCCGAATACATCGGTTTGACGGTGGTGCCAATGTGGACCAACCGGATAACTTCGTTCGCCAACCGCGCGGTCAAAGCGACGCCCTCTATTTGTTCATCGCCTGATGTGCCTACTTTGTTATTGATGACGCGATTACGGCAGCATTGGGGAGCTTCCGATCGGTTAGCTGCAACACGGGTAAACTCGATTTCCCGATCAACCGCAGCCTCTCCATTGGATACTTTCCTGGTGGGTTTTTTTTTTCTCCAACCGACCGTCGTGGTGTTTGAGGGATCTCGGAATGTGCAGGACGTCCATCGATGGCAGGGAACCAAGGGTGGCTAAAGGGCTCCGGAGGTAACTTCACGTACACGCGTTCGAGGCACGAACCATTGCTCCATCCACCAGTGGTCGATTACTTCGGCCAAGTGTATAACGCGACCCTGGAATGGCATGTGGTTCGAATTCGCACCAACCGTCTCCACGCAACACTCGGATGTCCGAATACTTCCCTTCCCGTGCGACCAGCCCGGGCCCTTTGTTAACGTGCAACGCGGCGATGGAGACTACGTGCTGAGCGCGGCCTAACCGAACGTGACGCCGTGAGACCAACCGCCCATGTGCTATACGCAACCCCCAAGCGCCCCCGCGCTACTGGCACCTTCGCATTCAACGCTATCAACCACACTGGAGATTCGTGTGTTTCAACATTGTAGATCTGCTATCTACCTGCTGTACTTCTCGTGTATACATATATTAGGAGTCTGGTACGTCTAATACATCCTGTGTTTGTACACACACACACGTGTATACGTTGGTGTACGTGTATATCTGACCTGTATAATATACTACAGGCTCGCCTTCGTCAACCCTCCTTAACTTGCACCCCCTCGGGTGCTCTACTCCTTGTAATACTCAACGATTTATCTTTGACGCCGTGTACTCGCGCTCCCTTTTGCTGTCGTAAGCTTACGGGTTCAATCCCCTGGCCCCTTCCATTTAGAATCTAGGAATAATCGTCAACGACGCTTCCCCGGACGTCAGAGCTTCATCCGGAACATCGGGCTTCTCTCTCATCGATGAGGCTGCGCTGGCTCGTCCTCTTGAGCGTAACTATCCCTCGTCGAAGTTGTACTCGTTGACGACATGCCAGCACAGAGATCGAAAGAGAGAGAGAGAGAGAGAGAGAGAGAGAGAGAGAGAGAGAGAGAGGGAGAGAGAGAGAGGAAGAGCGTCAGAGAGCTTGGAGAACAGCGATGAGGTGCAGCGTTGAGCTTATAGGGTTTGCGCTGTAAACAGCACGTACGTGTCGACACGAGGCGTCATTAAAGCTCACTCTCTCCGTCGCTCATCTCCCCGTTGCGCACTATGCAAACTCCACCCCATTTACGCATCGAGCTCATCTAACCCCACTTGCAACGGATCCCATTCAAAAATCCAATATTGCTTCCAACAATCTCGATCCGATGTGTCCGCAGGATACCGCATTCGGGATTGATGGTAAATCTTTCGGGGTAGTTGAAATTACTGGGTATAACTAAAATTCCACGTGATTCGGTGAATCTTACGAGCTGGATTGTCTTTCGGATCATCGTAGCGCATTGCCCGATTGTCCATTGCAGATCGAAGTCCATTGTGCTATAAGCTTGCGGAATAGAGGGAGCATTGTGTGCAAAGCTCTAACGAGCGACGCCATGCATATTCGGAGATATACTCGGAATTCATATGATTCGCACTGCTGGGCCTGTATATGCAGGTAGCAATATACGGTGCTTGGTAGGAAGCTCCGTCTGGGCAGTGCAGGAGGTTGCGCGGGACATCTAGGTATCTCCATTAGGGGGATGCGTCTGAGATGCGTATGCGTTAGCATGGATAACACCTTCGGACATGCATACTTGTATATATATGGAGAAGCGTGCTTTTGAAGACCTACTTTGAGGATGATTCTCATAGTAGCCTATTGTTCCCATACTCTAGAGTTTGTAAATCCCAATGGCCTCAGGATTACATTCAGAAAACGGGAAGCAGATGTATGCAAAGATCATTTCACGAGTAGTCCTATCTGCAAAATGAACCTGACGGCTTACATTGCATGGGTATGATACAACGTGTCCTTTTATAGATCATGTGATCCCTTACTTATTTGATATATCTGATAGACCTGATAGTCAGCATTGCATGTGTACCGCGGCTTCAACAGCTTAGGTACTATGATTATTCCAAGAACCATCGTCAAAGCAGCCAAATATGCTGTTAACCAAAATTATCCAGATACGATGGCTTCAACACGTCCCTTTATACGTGCACTGCGCAAGAGTAATCGGACCCATGCCTGAATCTTGAAAGGACCCTTGATTTCTACACTGATCCCATCATAGCCAACTCTACCAAAGATCTGCATTTGATTATTTTCACATCCCTTTGCCCAACCAATCAGCCGCGAGCTGTTTTGTCCGTTCGGACATGCTTTCAAAAGGCTGAGAGTGAATTTCCAAGCAGTGGATGAACCCTTATTTTCCCACATGTCTCAAACGTATGGACGCATGGGTCGTGTCACATATTCGTTGTCCAGTAGCTCGTTACCCTTAGTTTTCCACTTAGCAATTTCTCTGCTATTCAATTGGATACCAAATAGCGGTTAATTCCGAACGATGACATCGTGGACACACAGAATACGAGGACGACTTGGTCAGTCCAATTCTTTCCTTGCTAGTTTTTCTTCCCCTTTGCGGCGTTGCGAACCATCCACCTCTGTATTCGGGCTCTGCGCGTATAGATGTCAAAGCCTTGTGTGACATCGATCCATCGCGACGCTGTCTCGTCATTCAACGGCACACATTCGAAAAAAAAGAGAAACATCGTCCACAAAGGTGTGCACACAGAGAATTCACAGTGACCATGGGGGACGAGGAAAATCGTAGAACGAATATTAACCAGGCGGTGGTGCGAGACGTACTTTATTCCGCGTACACATAATGTGATACACGGTGATATCGGTGTGTCGACGTAAATGAGTCCCCACCGTCGAACCCGGTTAACTGGGCCACACTCGTGTTGGAACGCGCGAGCGAGGCAACGAAATTGTTTGACAGCACGCTAGGAGCAAGAATGAGAGAGAGAGAGAGAGAGAGAGAGAGAGGTGGAGTATATGGTGAGATGTATATACCTACGTGGTGTGAGGTTGGATGAGGGGAAATAGCGTGGCTAGCTCGCAGAAGGATGAGGTTGATGCTGCTGCTGCTCCTGCTCCCGGCAAATGTGGCCATCCCACATCACGCACGCAACATGCTCACCCCGATAACCGTTCATGCGAAAATTCAAACGGTCCCTCGCTCGCTACTACAGTACATTCGCGATAACGCCACAGTTGATATCGTCCTATATGCGAACCGACTGAACAGAGAGAGAGGTAAATGTGGGTAATGTAGTACTTGGTACTGCTGTTGGTTTCCTCCAGGCCTGGGGGAATGTGATCGATACCGTGTCATTATTAGCATCGTCTGTGGGCCTCTAGAGTTCAACATCAATCTTTCCTCTTCCCGCAGCCCTCCAATCCTCTCCACAATAATCTCGTTCTCTGACAATGGAGAAGACGGAAATATCTCGATTCGATTGTTCTTCACTGCTTCATGATGTGTTCTTCACTGCTTCGTGATGTGTTCTTCGCTGCTTCGTGATGTGTTCTTCACTGCTTCATGATGTGTTCTTCACTGCTTCATCGTGAGCTTGGAGGTTAGGTTATAAGCGCAAGTACCATGCCCTATTGGGCTGAAGACTTTCTTCGTACAGTGGGAATAATTATTGGATCTTGTTCACTATTAAAGCTGTATTGTGAAATCCAGGAGGAAAGTAAACGTGAGGGTTAGTGAATACCGCCTGTAGCGGTTCTTGCGCACTGCCTTTGTTATCGCTTATTCTCGCGACTGGTTCTTTATTGTCGGTTTTGTCGACGAAGCTGCATAATGGATCTAAACAAACCCAAGCATGGTGAACGGAGCCGGTGAGAGGATGCATGGGATTGGGTGTCACATCACTGAGCCGGACCAAAGGAATCTCCCCTTTGATGTCACAGGTCTGCTCATTTTTCCTGCACTCCGAAGCCTTCCTTCGCTTCGGGATTTTGATGCTCCCACTTCCAGATCCTGATGAGCAAACATTGGTCAACGATCAGATGGCAAAGAGGTTTTTGTGAAAGCATCAGACGCTCGGTACGTTTCTCTTTTGGTTGAAGAAGAGTCTCACCTGGTTCACTTGCGTCCAGTACCCTGGCGCTTTCGGTAATTCTTTCGCTATCTCCATTCGCACGGCCCGTACTGTCGCTTTTCTCATTTTCAGTCTAGCTACGCTCAGACAGCTATACAGTGTGCTGTTTATGATTCTGGCGAGCCAACGCCATTCGTATCTGCATTTCTATCTGCTTCCGGTGCACCTACCCTCGTTTTCTCTTCAACCCCCGCCTGCTCGCTCTCCTTTCCCATCTGCGCATTTGCATCAGCGTCCGTATCTCTTCCATTCCGCACACTTTCTCCTTCGTTCCCTGCTGTCCCGCTCTCCCTTTTCCGCTTCTCCCGCGTAATTATTTCTATCCCGCGATTGTGATGCAAATTTTTGGTGTTTTGCGAGCTCATCCTCCATCGGCGTGTCTCCCAAACTCCTCTCGTTCCTCGTTACTCCTACTACCCCCTCATCCGTGCTTTTCATCCGCCAACTTCTCTCTCATCCTACCCTGGCTGGCGCCCCATCAGCGAGCAGGCAAAATCCACCCGGAGCCGGACTGTTCGAATATTTGATCGTCGCGACGGAAAATGACTCGTTTGGCCTCGACGATCGGCCACCCGAGCTTGGAAACCTTCTCGCGCTGCCGAATGCTTTCGGGCACTCGAGCAGCCCCAGGAACGTAGAGAAACTCACCTTAGAGATTCATGATTATCGAAGCGTCTCCAATTACGCGCAATTAACGCGCCCGAGCTCATCACCCTCGTCCACCAACGTATACGTGCATAAACCAACAGCCGGCTCCGAAGAGAAACCCCACGAACGCCCAGACGCCACTCATGAGGCCCGAGCCTGAATTAGAAGGTCCAAAAAGCGTCTTTTCGGGAATTCTTTTAGAAGGGAAAAAACAAGCGAGCCCAGCAAATATTGAGGTATCTTTTCATGTATATTTGAAATGTATAAAAAAACATGTTCAACATTAAGGGACTACACCAGTGTGAACGCTCTAAATTTGGGTGATGTTCGGGAATTTTTTGGAAGAAAAGTACTCGATTAAATGTTTCGGAAAATTAAGAATATATTTGGCTATTTTTAACCTATATTACATGATTTTTTATAGAAAAATATTGAGATCCAAGTGACTTATGCGCTGCCTTCGGAGGCGCCGAAAAAAAAGTTCCTCCACTGCTGACATGATTCCGGCCCATTGAGTAGCTGAAACCGAAAAAGGAAACAAATGTCGTTAAACTGGAAGGTATTTCCTGTACAATGACGTAGGATTTTCGAAAAATATAAAAATCTAACAAAATGGAATAGTTATGAAAAAAGTCTGTTTTCTTGCCTATAAAATGGTCGTTTTTTTCATTGCAAATCTTCAATTCTCATCCAGTCAAAAACATCTACGTCATTGTAGGGTAAATATATTCAAGAGTACTCAGTTCAAACTTCAAGTCAATCAGATAATTGCGTTTTGAGTTATAATGTCAGCAAATTTGAAAAATCTCATTTCGAGAAAAACGCGTTTAAGGCCTTACCCCCACTTGTAGCGCAAAAAAAGGCCTTTTTCATGAATTTTTTTGAAGAAAACTACAAAACTTTTTTAATCGATCAATATACCATCTTAAAGAACACATGTTGAAGAACTTTCAGTAATTTTTTTATTGAAAAAAAATGTCATTGTTTGGTGGCAAATGGCCGTGAATGAAATAATGTTTTTATATACACGGTTTGCGGTGACCAACATTGCGGCGAAGTGGATCATCTGAAAAAAAATGCGGATGGATTTAGTCAAATATAAGTATAAACTAGTATTTAATCGAAGGATTTTAAAAAATATTCATTTTTCACAAAATGGCGGACAGTAAAAGTTAATGGTTCCATTTTAACGAAAAAAAAACGGCCGTTTTTAGGCTATAAAACGGCCATTTTTTTTCGAAAAAAAAAAATCGAACGATTAAAGACTACATTTTTATGTATTAAATAAGCCTGCAAAATTTCAAGAAGATCGGTTCATTAGTGTTCGAGTAATCTTGGTCACCGACTTCAGAAATGCCATTTTGAGAAAAACGCGTTTAAAGTTTCAATTTCAGTTTACACGAAGAACGGATTCTTCTCTTTCAACGCTCATATCTCAGTCAATTTTGTTCGGATCGACTTGAAATTTTCAGGACATATTCTCAGATACTTATACTTCAAAAAAATGCAATAAAAAAAATCGATTTTTTCAAAATCACAAGTGGGGGTAACCCCTTAAAGATTTAACTATCGATTTTTGCAAGATAAAATTATATTGATATAAATGATGATAATGATATTCTTGAAAGTATAAACTGTTGAAAAAGGCAAAAAAGGCGAAAGTAAAAACTAGAATTTACCGATAAATACATTTGGATGTTTGTTAAAACTCGTCCGAAATGGGAAATACTAGTTCTAACGAAATTAATTACTTAAAACTGTTTCCGAACGAGATTTGTTTTGGGTTTTCTAGTTTTCACTAGGAAACACTAGTTGCAACTAAGGCGTTAATTTGGAACTAGGTTTTTACTAACGGTGTTGGATTTTGCATTGTTGGAGTGCAACGAAAATTCTTTTCTCCTTTTTTTTACGATGTTGGATTTTGTATCGTTGGAGTGCAACGGAAATTCATTATTTCATCATCCACTTGTTCATTAATTTTTAATCGACTTGTTATTATCCACATGTTTTTTCTCCTTTTGGTCACGAGTATCACTCGAACGTTCTTTCAGGCTTTTTTCAAATCCCTACACCGTAAATTCGTGAAATATATTGAGTGGCAATGAAAACTTCGTTGTATTCTAACGATGCAATACGTTTGCGAATTTATAACTCGAGAAGTACTGAGTCAATTTCGGTGATTTTTTTAAAGCGGCACAGCTTCGAGATTGGAACATGATTTAGGCTACTTTAGGCATTTGGCCATGCAGTTCATTACGATTACAATAAACAAGCATACAAAGAAACATGACGTTCACATTGAGATTTCAAAAAATTGAGATTTGAAAATAAGCAGGATTTGTGTGCAGTTTTTGAATTTCTAGCAATTATCTTTACAGGAAAATGAGGGTGAGAGGAATAGTGACAGAAAGAGGGAGATAGAGCTTTTCCAGTCTTGATGACACATCAAGGCTACATCGTTGGAACGCAACGAAAATTCCGGAGCCCAATTTTTTTTGACAAATTTGTGGTAGTAGATGCCTGGAACGATTTTAAAGATCCTTATCAGATATCTATAGTGGGAACATTCTACATGATATTTTAGACTATGATGGAAATGAAAAAATACAATAATAAAAAAAAAGAATTTTCGTTGCGTTCCAACGATGCAAACTTCAACATCGTCAGTCTATGGTGCTGAAGTTTGCAACGTTGGAATGCAACGAAAATTCATCAATATTGTTTTATTCCGTAATCCTTTTTCCTAATTTAGGTTGTGGGTGCCTAAAAAGGACGTTTAAAAATGTTTCAATGATTTGGTAATAGCTTTAATGTGGCGAAAAAAAATTGGGCAGTACGAAAAAAGTGTAATTTCGTTGTATCCCAACGATGCAAACTTCAATACCATACCTAAGACTACTCATAGCTACGCAAGCTGCCCCTATGCTACCGAATGCTTGTAACATATTGGTCGCAGATATGGCATAAGGGACCAGATGAATTCCTATTATTATTTGTTTTTTTCATATAAACTGTATCAATTAGTTAATATCCTTGTGATAATTAGACAATTTTATCGGATAACATACGTTCGGATTTTTCGGATTTTTTCGGATTTTTTTTTTTTCGGATTTTTCGGATTTTTCGGATTTCGGATTATCGGATTTTTCAGTCATAACCTTTATATATGTATATAATTCCTCTCTACCCCTACACCCCTTCGATATGTGTGTTGCAATAAAGACAAACCATTAGTACAATCAAATACGAGTAGAAAAATGGTTGACTCTACGAAAATTCTATTAAATTTGAATTTAAAAAAATCGAATAAAAAATCACACTGGTATAACCCCTTAAACAATAAATAATCGCAGATTTATTAGCCTATTCCTTGTGCGCCTTGTCACTGCAGTCCCCAATCGGCGGGAAAGATGCAGCTCGTAATTCTTGACGGAAACAAAAAACCAATAAAATTTTCAAATGTCATGTATTTTTCTTCTGGGTGAATTAAGAATAAGCTGAAAATCGAGAAATTCTAATATTTCTCAGGTTTGAAAAAAATGTGTTAAAAAAAAACACTTTAACGTGCTATAAGAATTATTCAAAAAGACTTTTTCAACGACCCTTTTAGTTTACTTAGAAGAGATTTTTATACTGAAAAAAATAAACTCTGGTTTGATTCAATAGATCGTTTAATTCTTTTGCTATCACGCCCGCCAATTCGGAAAAATCGTGAAAATGAAAACTGGAGGAAACGCGCGTCAAAGTTTTCAATGGGAGGAAATATCAATCTACTTCTCTGCGTTTGGTCTGGTATCTTCGAAAACATTCACAATTGGCCGCTGCAACTTTGTAAATATATTCTTGGATAGTTTATCTATCGATTTAAGCGACAAAAAAAACGACTTTTCGTACCTTTTAATTCGGACTCCGGCCTTAAGGGGAGATATACACCTGGGAGTCGGAAAAAAGGTCATTTTTGTGAATTTTTTCAAGGAAAACTATTTGAAATTTCGAATTTGGGTTCTAATTATCTAAAAGTATATACATTCAAAAATATGTTCAATTTTCTTTATTTAAAAATATCAAAAATATACAAGGATATTGTATGATCCTTGGAGCGTCGTAAAAAAATCTGCGTGTACGGTACCCACTGGCGTTTCTTCAAAAATCATCTGAAAAAAAAAAACCAAAAAGATTATTAAATTAGATACTATAATCTAGTACTTGTCATAGCCGATTTTGAAAATATCGATTAATGACAAAACGGCGGACGTTTGAACATAAATAGTGATTTATGGGCTAAAAATTAGTTATTATTTTGCCTATAAAACAAAAACTAAGTAACGGAAAAAAAAATCCTATGACAAGTACTAGATAATGGTGTATAGAATAACCACAAAAAACCCCCAAGGCAATCGGTTCATTGGTTTTCGAGAAATTTTTGGTAACGATTTGAAAAACGTGGTTTTGAGAAAAACGCGTTTGAAAATTTGGGAATGAATGAGCCATGAAATTTGTCAACTTACATGGAATCATCGATACCAGGCCCATAGTGTAGGTCTTCTACGGTCGACGGAATGTTCATAGCTTCTGAATCCTCGACCTCGACCTCGGTGTATATCTCCCGTTAAGTTTCAAGGGACGATTCGCCCTATTCGAAACTCCAGCGAGGCGATGCTGAAGGTTCGACGAGGGAAATATTTATTTCGCCGCCAACGGAGGATGTTGGGATAGGTTGATGAAGGGATTATTCGTGATAGTCCAAGGTTCAGACGGTAAATTCTAATCCAGGATGTTCAAAGGATTCTCAGTCCATACCTAGCCCGATAATCGGACACCCTTAACTTTCCGAGCGTAGGTTTTGCCATAACTGAATAAAGGACCGATTATACGTCGAGTATAGTCGCAGCATTGAGTTTA
The DNA here is from genome assembly GCA_964007375.1 of Ophion obscuratus. Lineage (NCBI taxonomy): Eukaryota > Metazoa > Arthropoda > Insecta > Hymenoptera > Ichneumonidae > Ophion > Ophion obscuratus. Next base: position 19,767,018 of record OZ023324.1, read on the forward strand.
TTCACAGCGAGAGAGGGAGATGCGTGAGTATGTTCATGAAAGGTTCCAAAGGTCGTACCATTTTGTGGACAGATATTCTCTCGAGCTCCAACTGATAAATGAACTTCAATGGAGCAAAAGGCAGTACCGAGGGGATTGGTTAGCTAAATCGAAGTACTTCATTTTCCACCCTACCCTTGCTCCACGACTGAGGGTATACTCCACCATTTACCCCGTCTACATAAATATATGTATATGCGGTTGCCCAGAGATAGCAGGTCCCGTGACATCGATCGATACAGGAACAAAAAACAACAAACTTTCATTGAAACACTCCGAACTTTCGGAAACTCGCGCTAACGATCATCAACGCCACTCACTCACATATCGTAGGTGTATCATTTTCGCAAACTTTTGTTCATTGGTTAAGGGGTGAGGTGCAGTGAGAGGCGTGAAAAAAACGAGCATTTTCGTGAACTTTTTTTATTATAGTAATTACGTTTGTTTTACAAAAGTGGTTACACAGGCTTTTTATGTTATATTTTAACGTGACGTGTACACATTTTCAAAGAATAATATTGATTATTTATAAAGATATCGCCATCTTTGTCGGACCCCCTTCGGCATGTGATGCTTTACGGTGACCATCGTAAAATTTCACTGGATCATCTGAAACAAAACAAAAAACAAAAAAAATCATTAGTTTAATAATAAATCTAGTCCTTAATCGAAACTTTTTTTTAATTAACAAAATGGCGGCTTCCGACAGATAACTTTCGATTTTTTACCAAAAAATCGCTCGTTTATTGTTAAAAAAAATAGAAATTTTCAAAAAAAATGAAAATTCTTCGATTGAGGACTAGTTTTTAATGCTATCACAATTTTTATCACAATTTTTGCCGAAAATCGCAATTCTTGCCAAAATTTTTATCACAATTTTTGCCGAATATCACAATTTTTGCCAAAAAGTCGAGCGTTCAATTGTTTATAGCCAAATGTTAAAACAATTTTTCAAAAAATTAAAGTTTTTCGGGATGATTTTTTAAAAAATCTTTTGGGCAATTTTAAAACGAAAGTATTCCTTATAAAATTTTGCTAAAGTTCATAGTTCTTGAGTAATATATTTTTGAAAATCTCTGAAAGAGTTTTCCAATTTTACACTTGATTTATGCATAGAAATACTAATTAAAAAAACCTACTTACATCGAATTATCAATTCCCGGCCCATACAATAGGGCTTCTGCCGATGTGGAAGCTTAAAAAATATAAATTTGTTGTTGTCTTCGAAGCATTCTGCCTTCCCGGGTATTATCGTTTAGGCGTTTGTCAGCCGCTTCCTGCCACGGGGACCCGACGCCCCTTCACTAATTGCGGAATATCCCGGAAACTATTCATCCGATTGACCTGAAATTTTTAGGGAATCATTTCGAAACATACTTCAAGAAAATGTTTTAAAAAATCGATTTTTTGCAAATTCTGTCCGCACCTCACTCTTTAAAACACATCAAGGGAGTGTAATGAAGCCCTCAGCTGAGGCAGGGCGAAAAAAGGGATTGGCTCCTACTGCATTATTATTTTTTCGCTTCTTGAATCCTGCGGAAAATATTTCCTTATTTGCTCTCGCTCCTCGACTGCACTCCTTGACTGCGATACCAAATTTAATAAATTCGCCCATCCACTACTTTTTCGCGTATACACGGGGAGAGGTGATTTCGAAGGCTTCAAGGTCTCCAAAATGTCCTCTGGATAAATGCAAGCATATTTGTGCGGGGGTCGTTTCAAGGACCGTCCTGTGGTAAAAATCAGAAATTCGTTGAGGAGAATTGGCGGGAGTGGACTCGAAGTAGCCAGGTGTGCTCATAGCCAACAGTACATCGAGGTAACGGCTTCGAAACATCCTGGCCCTATATCAGCAGAATTTAAGCGTCGTTGTTGCGCAGTCCTTTCACAAAATTGTCGTCGTATTTCATTCCTCTTTGGGTGGTACTTTGAGGTTCGGGTCGAGCTCCCCTTGAGGAAAAATTCTGGTTTAAAGTCCATGAGAAGCGGTACACGCGCGTAAGGGACGAGAGGACAGGGCTTATTAGAGGAGAACTTGTGGTTCAAGGACCGCGAAAGCAGCCCGGAGCTCCCTGCAGAAAAGGAGCTTAACCGCGAGAGTGGAGGACGCACAGCGGTCCAACGGACGAGGAATGAATAGGAAGAGTTGCGGAGGGAGGTCGGGAAGAGAGAGAGAGAGAGAGAGAGAGAGAGAGAGAGAGAGAGAGAGAGAGAGAACACGTGCGAGAAAAACGAATACAAATTAGAGGGCACGTAACTCGCGGTCTGAGTTTACCTGCCTCGTAGTACACTTCCGACGACCCTTACAAACTTTCCGCAACCTTTCCCTTTGACGTTTGATGCTCGAAGAATTTCCATGATCGAGAAAGAACACCGGAATACCAACGACTGTCGGGTAAGGAGCTCGGGGATGAGTACTGCCTATTCCGGTTGCCATAAAAGAAATAACAAGACGGAGAACAAAGTGAGAGAGGGAGAGAAGCAGGACGAAAATGAGGAGTACGAGACGTCTTAGGATATACGTCTCAAATTGGTCGACTTTTCACGACTTCCCGGTCGTTATTGCCAACCCTCCCCCATCATGTAGTCCTCATATGGGATGAGGGTCCTTCAAGGGCGATTCCTCGCTGACTCACCGCTTCAACTCTCATCCTTGTGTTTCGTCCTTTGGAATTTAGCTCTGGCAAGTCCTTCGCTACAGCTTTCTACGAAGCATCGTTTCCACAGCGATCTGGGAACGAATAACCTTTCGTCTTCTTGCTCGGCTCACTCTTCGGGAAACGTTCCTTAAGCCCTGCATACGAATTGGCATCTAGATCTAGGGTCTTTATAGGTTTTTACCCTGTCGGTATCTCTCTTGTTCTCTCTTTCTTCGGTCTGCAGAAGTATGAGTGTCTTTGGCTGTTCTCACTGGAATGGAGAACGAAGCAGGGTCCCTCGAGGGTTGCTTCTATCAGGAAGCCTCACGACAAACATTATGAAAACCCCTGACGCAAGCCGAAATCGAAACGTCAGACACGGTGTCTATCTCCCCAGCGACGAATCTTCGCCCTTTCACCTACACCATTCCGCTGGACAAACTCATTCAACGAAATACACCGAGTCGTGTAGCAGTCTTCGGAGAGATTACGATATCCCTGCCGCCTCAATTTCACCGTTGGATTATGAAATATGGCCGAAAAAATCCGAAAAACAAGAATGACGTTTTTCGTTTTGAGCATTAGTTTTGGATTTACAACGCTTCGAAGAGAAACAAATCTATTTTTCTGATTTTCGATGTAAATCGAATTTTTCTCGTGTCTTACATTCTTTCGTCATACTTTGTTTGGGTTTGTTTGTTTGTTTGGGTTTATTTTTGTTGTTTTTCTCGACATAGCGCATTCCGAAGGAAGCTTCATTAACGTAAACCGGTTAAATCGCTAAATAACGAATAATTCGTAAAATATCCTGTATCTTCTAAAGGAATCCAAAATCGCGATTTGGATAAACTTCGGAAAAGCTCACACCTCCGAATAATTTACAACTTGAGAAGAGTATGTGGCTTCCGGATGGTTAACGAGCACAATTGGATGTGCAGAGTTTTCCTGAGTTTGGAAAAGGTGTTAACAGAACACAAAATAGCAAAATAAATTTTGAAAAAATTGATTTTTTTTATTGCATTTTTTTGAAGTATAAGTATCTGAGAATATGTCCTGAAAATTTCAAGTCGATCCGAACCAAATTGACTGAGATATGAGCGTTGAAAGAGAAGAATCCGTTCTTCGTGTAAGCTGAAATTGAAACTTTAAACGCGTTTTTCTCAAAGTGGCATTTCTGAAGTCGGTGACCAAGATTACTCGAACGCTAATGAACCGATCTTCTTGAAATTTTGCAGGTTTATTCAATACATAAAAATGTAGTCTTTAATCGTTCGATTTTTTGTTTTCGAAAAAAAAAAATGGCCGTTTTATAGCCAAAAAACGGCCGTTTTTTTTTCGTTAAAATCGAACCATTAACTTTGACTGTCCGCCATTTTGTGAAAAATGAATATTTTTTAAAATCCTTCGATTAAAGACTAGTTTATACTTATATTTGACTAAATCCATCCGCATTTTTTTTTCAGATGATCCACTTCGCCGCAATGTTGGTCACCACAAACCGTGTATATAAAAACATTATTTCATTGACGGCCATTTGCCACTAAACAATGTAATATTTTTCAATAAAAAAATGACTAAAAGTTCTTCAAGATGTGTTCTTTAAGATGGTATATTGATCGATTGAAAAGTTTTGTAGTTTTCTTTAAAAAAATTCATGAAAAAGGCCTTTTTTGCGCTACAAGTGGGGGTAAGACCTTAAGGCTTTCACGGCTCTTTATGTAATGAGAAGAGTATGTGGCTTCCGGATGGAGGCCGTGTTGAGGATCAGCGTTGTGCCGACGTTTCGCAAAAGTTACAATCTGCAGCATGAGGGCTGAGAGCTCCGATACTGAAGCTCTCGTGTCTCAGGTATTCCTTATATAGTTGCAGTCATCGTTCCGGATCGCTGCACCAGCCAATCAGATGTTTTAATTGATCAACTGGTCAATTAAAAAAAAAAACCGGGAGGACGGTGTGCCAAATAGGATTGACGTGATATCCTCCATCTCTGTTTAGATTGTCCGGATGTTTTCGAATTTCCAAGCCTTCTCGGTGTTTTCTGGAAAAATAGCTGTTTGATGGGGCCAGACTTTGGGCTTTGTCGAACTGGATGGCATGACCAGTCTCCATCCAATGTTCGGCCAGCGCTGATTGTGTAATATGGCCATATTTGATACACCGTTGGTGTTCTTTGATCCATGTACTGATCTTCCTCCCGGTTTCTCCTATGTACACTTTACCGCATGAGCAGGGTATCTTGTATACTCCTGGTGCACTTAATGGTGGTCTTTGGTCTTTTGCACTCGGAATCACTTGTGCTAGTTTCTTCTGAGGTTTGAAGATGACTCGCACGTTATGTTTTCCAAGGACCCTCCCTATGCGATCGGTTATGCCCTGAAGGTATGGAAGGGAAGTTATTGCGGTTATTTGTCCTTCATTCTCCCCATCAGGTACTGTAACCGTCTTCGAATCAGCTATTTTTCTTTTTAGATTTTTGATCGTTCTTTCGATGTTGCCTGGCTCGTAGGCATTGTCTCCTAAAGCTTTTCGTAGGTGTTCTAGTTTAACCTCCAGGGAGTCTGGTTCGGAGATCGCTAGAGCTCTGTAGACCAGAGAGCTTATGACCGACTGTTTTTGGAAAGGGTGGTGATGGGACGTAGCGTGGAGGTATCTATCCGTATGCGTTGGCTTCCGGTAAACTTTATGGCCCAAAGTGCCATCGTTTTCCCGTTGAACCAGTACATCCAGAAAAGGGATTTGATTTTCCTGTTCTATCTCCATTGTGAATTGTATATTGGGGTGCTCTGAGTTGAGGAATTTACAACTTCGTCTGTTTATGTATTTTGACTCGCTGATCACGAATGTGATAGTGAAAATACCTGCAAATTTGATTTTCAAGATCAAAACTGGAAAAAACGGATTTTTTGAGTTTTTCTATTTTACTTTAACAAATGTTGATCGTAGAGGAAAATGTCTTGTACGAAAATTGTAGCCCATCGAAAGACTGATAATTTATGTTCTATACAAATTTTTGTCTAAAATCATTATTTTCCAAAAAAAAAATGGGATAATAATCCAATAAGTATATTTTGTTGAACTCCATTAGTTTCGATATTATCTACGTACGAACTTTACCCAAATAAACCTAAATAAAACACACATGGGCCCAAATAAACACAAACAGCAATCAAAACAAACCCAAACCTATATACAATTCGTTGAAAAAATTTAATTCATTATTATTCATTTTTAAGTACAAAAACTGTACTTTAACGTAACGCCTCAAAAAAGGTGGGCTAGGTCGGCCATCACAACTCGGCAAGGGCTTGTCTGAAAGAAAAAAAAATCAAAGTCCATTAGATTCAGTATGACACCAGCTACAAAATAACCCTCGGATATAAAGTTTTATCAAAAAATACAAAAATGTCAGATAAAAAACGAAAAAAGTAAAAAAAACGCGTTTTCTTTCGCCGTTTGTCACAAAAAAGGAGCAAAAATCAAAATTTTAAAACCCTCGAGGGTCATTCGCATCATCTTGTTGCGAATCATGTTTACAATATGTGGTTCAAAGGCCATAGCCGGGTAAGTAAGGAAAAATTGCCCCAGCATTTTTTCCAGCGAAATTAGGAGTATATTCTGAGGTATAAAAAAACAAATTTTCTGAAAATTTCATCCCCGTCAACGCAATGGTTTTGGAAAAATGATTTTTTTTTAATAAAAAAAAAAATCCGGAAACGCTTCAGTGGATCGATTCGATTTTTTTTTTGGTACTTGCTACGATCAAACGTCTTACGAAATAAAATTATAGAACATCTTGCGAAAGATTAAGGTTTAAAAAAAATAATGTTCCTTGTTTTATTTTTTTTTACTATAATCCATTTGGGGTACAATAACGAATTTTTTTTCATATAATATTTGGGCACCTAAGCAGATTATATAATTTTTTCAAAATGATCGGTTTGGTACGCCACAGTGAAAAAAAAGAAACAGACTTTATTGATATATTTTAGTTATATATCTATATAACTAAAATATATCAATAAAGTGTGTTTCTTTTTTTCACTATGGCGTACCAAACCGATCATTTTGAAAAAATTATATAATTTAATAAAGTGCCCAAAGATTATATGAAAAAACTGTCGCTATTGTACCGCAAGTGGATTATAGTAAAAAAAATAATAAAACAAGGAACATTTTTTTTTCAAACCTTAATCTTTCGCAAGATGTGCTATAATTTTATTTTGTACCACGTTTGATCGGAACAAGTACTAAAAAAAAAATCAAATCAATCCACTGTACCGTTTCCGGAAATTTTTTTTTTTTGATATTTAAAAAAAAATCATTTTTCTAAAACCATTGCGTTGACGGGCTTGAAATTTTCAGAAAATTTGTCTTTTTTATACCTCAGAATATACTTCAAATTTTGCTGGAAAAAATGCGGGGGCAATTTTTTTCCTACTTACCCGGCTATGGCCTTTCAAGGGAATCGGTTTATTAGTTTTAGAGATACGATGGAGCTGGATTTTGAAAACGTTGTTTTGAGAAAAACGCGTTTGCAGTTTATACTATGAAAAACTCTTACCTAAACTCATTCGGCAATTCCTGCACCGTACAAAATCCCTTCTGATTGCTCATCATCGTCGATTTCTTCAAGTCTTGCTTGCTTTCGATTTTTTGACATTTTCAAAGTGGACTGGCCCCTTAATAATGAAGAATTCGTAAAATGTCCTGTACCTTCTAAAGGAAGCCAAAATCGCGATTTTTTTAATTCTTGAAAAAGTGTTTCTTTTGAGCCAAATATGAATAATCCACGGTCGAATGAAGGTGCCAGAGATATCGCAATCGTGCCCAGTCTTCATTCCACGCGAATACGCCTCTTCTGCTTTCCGGTCTCGCATCACTCGACCTTTTTGTCCGTCTCCCATTCTCGTTGCCTGACATTCGCTACTCGTATACCTCACGGTGCGGTAATCCAACGAGAGATACTCCCAGGAACAACACCATTAGCCGACGTTCGCCCGGTCGATGTTGCTTCGGTAGCTCGGCTCTCTGTTTACACGGAAATGGTACTCGGAATCGGCGGAGCTTCGACGACGAGAACCGCGAGACGGTATTGCTCCGGGGAGCAATCCACGTCGAGTGCACCACAATTCTTTTCGTCTTGAATGCTGACATCAACGAGAGACAGAGAGGAATTGCTTTCGTTCGTCGCAAAGTCAACCCAAAGTTCGCCGGATGTTGTTCCGAGTCAACGGACCGGAGTGACTACCGAAAACAACGGACAATCGATTGCCGTCAAAATGTATCCAGAGAAGATGAGAACCGGCGTCCCTCTCGAGGCATCTCCCGACCCCGGGAACAAAAACAAATAGTACCTTGACACTTGCAAGCACCGAATAAAGTCGTTGATGTCTGCGCCGGCTGTCGCGAAGCTTCCAGACAGTTACGACGTCGCGAGAGGATTGAAATTTTCGCGAAAACATTTGCCATCCAGGGTGACGCTTCGACGAGCATGGCAACTTTCACATCTCAATTGTGCATCCTTGGCTCTCCATTCTTCTCTTCATCATCAGCGGCTATCGTTGTCTTCTTCTCGCTAGAACGCCGGATTCTGAATTTACGCCGTTTCGCCCGGCAACTTTGTCCCGTTCGTTTCCTGTACAAAGATATAAATTCGCCTGTTCGCGTGTCCGAGCAATGGGGACGAATTTTTTTTTTCCAGTCGCTGGAGCTCCTGGATGCGGACAGACTTTCGTCGCAATCTCGTCTGTCGCTGCTCGGATACTTCTCAAGTCCTTGCATTCGACCGGAAAACGCTCGGAGAACAGCTCCGGCCGCTTTTTCTTCCCTTGCCAATGTCACTTTGAGTCCTGTTGGTCCTGTCCAGAATTTTCCTAACTGGTCCATAGCGGGGGGGGGGGGGGCGACAGGACGGAGCTGATATTCGCGAGGACGTCAGCATCCCCGGGTCCTTCGCTTTGATGCGATGTTTGGAGGAATCGAAAAAGCTGGATGGTCCATGCCCAGTGCCAGAGTTGTGAAAAAAGTAATTTTCAAATAATGCATTACTCTTTACTTTAAATAATGTGCATTGGATAAGTTCTTCATTACAAATTACAAAAGTAATGTGTAATGGATGTGTGTTTCATTACAAATGAGAAAAGTAACGTGCAATGAATGCATGTGCCATTACAAATTTCAAAAAGTAACGTGTAATGGTTGCATGATCCATTACAAAGTTTAAAAAGTGGTGTGTAATGGTTGCATGATCCATTACAAATTTCAAAAAGTAATGTGCAATGGTTGCATGATCCATTACAAATTTCAAAAAGTAATGAGTAATGGATGCACGTTCCGTTACAAATTTCGAAAAGTAATTTGTAATGGATGCATGTTCTATCACAAATTACAATTGGTAAAAAGTAATTTGTAGCGGAGAATATTCCATTACAAATAGCAAAATTGTCGTGCTTGCATTAGAAATTTGCACATTTGCTAAAAGTTGCTGTCTTATTATTTCATTTCGCTCACTAAAAGTTCTTTCAAGACTATTCATTTTTTTTTCGCTCGAAGCTCAATAATGCAGACGAAAAACGTTCAAATTAGAAGTTCGCACATTACTTTCACCGTGCTGTTTTACACAGACAAAGCTATCTACACGAGAAAGTCGATACTTTTAAAGACATCGACGAAGTTGCAGGCAAAAGCTGGTTACAAATAATGAAAAAAAACTGCATATTGAAATTGATCTGATATGATATATTGTATCGCATGATTTTTCAAAGTTTTGCGATATATAAGAATTTTTCGAGCATTAACATTGAAAACTGGAAAACAAATTCTTTGTTTCACAAAGCTTCCTCTTTAAAAAAGCAAAAATTACGTGTAGGGAACGCGTGCCTCATTGAGCATTGAAAAAGTAATATGCCATGAATAAATGCAAAGAGCAATTACTATTATTATTATCAATTGATAACGGATATCGATTATAAAAGCAACGTGTAACAGATTACGCGTTGCAAACTTATAAAACTCCACTTCAAATTCAAATGGATCGAAACTGTTTGGTCTACTGGACAATCCATTCAAGGAGTTATAAATTTCAAACGATCTATATAGTTATCTGAAATAATAAAATAGGCATATCATTCAGAAACTATATAAAGGGACATGTTTTCTTTCAGTAACTTGTATTCATTTTTGTTATATTACTTATATTGTTATTTACATCTTTTATTGTTAGCTAGGCTACGTATATTTTATTAGAACACTTATAATTGTGTTAAGTATAATTTATTCCGCTTATTCTGCGTATTCGTGAGATAAATAAAACATCATCTTAGCCACTCTTCTCTCTTTCTCTCTCGATCTTTTTCTCGCTTCTGTCATTATAATTGTAACACGAGGTTTTTTTTTAACGGCCATATTTATTTTTCGAGTGGACAAAATTTTATTTTGACCCCGGATTCTGAAAGAGTGCACATAAAAGTATGGGAGATCATAACTTTGATTTGAGAATTTTTTTTTTTTTTGATGATATAAACTTCGCTTGTAAATGAGAAAAATTCTACTTTCTCGTATAAATAGCTTTGCCAGTGTAAAACAAGAAAGCGAAAGCAATGTGCAACATTCTAGTATAAACCTTTTTTTTGTCTTGTTGAGTTTTATGCAGAAGAAAAACGAATTTACTTAAAACAAATTTCAATGAGCGAAATAAAATAATGAGATAGCAATGTGCAAATTTCTGATGTGAGCACGGCAATTTTTCTATTTGTGATGGAGTATTCTCCACTACGAATTACCTTATTGTAATTGTATTTTGTAATGAAGCACTCATTAATCATACATTACTTTTTCAATTTGTAATGGAACATGCGTCCATTACACATTACCTTTTGAAATTTCTAATGGATCATGCAACCATTACTCATTACTTTTTGTAATTTGTAACGGAACATGCATTCATTGCACATTACTGTTCTTATCTGTAATGGAACTCACATCCATTACACATTACTTTTGTCATTTGTAATGGAACATATGTCCATTACACATTACTTTTGTAATTTGTAACGTATACAGTAATGCACTATCAAAATAATGCATTATTCAAAACTCTGCCCAGTGCTCTCAGTCTGATTCCACTTTTACCCCCAAAACACCCTGAATAGGCTGACAAGTTACGTCAGCAATGATTCCAATGGTCACGATTTTTTGAAACGTTGAGAATCACCTTTCGAGAACTCGTGGCTAATTGTATCGGAAGGACGCAGTTTGTTGGGTTTGTTTGGGTTAGGTAGGACTTACGTTGGATTTGTTTGAGATTTTGGAGAGTTCCTTTGGGCTTGCTATATATTGGTGAGCATACATTGGCAAACCCATACAGAACTAAAGAATCTTGGGTTTTTGGCGAGGTTGCTTGGGTTTGTTAAATATCGTTAAGCTTAAGGGGCTACACCAGTGTGAACGCTGAAAATTTGGGTGTTTTTCGGGAATTTTTCGGACGAAAAGTACTCAATTGAATGTTGCGGAAAATTAAGAATACATTTGACTATATTTGACCTATATTACGTCATTTTTTCATAGAAAAATATTGTGATCGAAGCGACTTGTGCGCTGACTTCGGAGGCGCAAAAAAAAGTTCCTCCACTGCTGACATGATTCCGGCCGATTGAGTAGCTGAAACCGAAAAAGGAAAAACATGTCGTTAAACTGGAAGGTATTTCCTGTACAATGACGAAGGATTTTCGAAAAATATCAAAATCTGACAAAATAGCGTGGTTATGGAAAAATGTGTGTTTTCTTGCCTATAAAATGGTCGTTTTTTTCAATGCCAAATCGTCAATTTTTATCCAATCAAAAATATCGTACGTTATTATAGAGTAAATATATTCAAGAGTACTCATTTCAAATTTCAAGGCAATCGGATAATTGCTCTTTGAGTTACAATGTTAGAAAATTTGAAAAATCTCATTTCGAGAAAAATGCGTTTAAATATTTAACGATCGATTTTTGCAAGATAAAATGATATTTACCATAAAAACTCCTAATCAGCTATACCTGGCCCATACAATGGACCTTCCTCTTCCTCGAATAATACCTGCTGAGAGGCTGAAGCTTTTCACACTGGTATAGCCCCTTAAATGAATTCTGGATTGGTAAAATGTGGATTGAAAAAGTAGGTTTTTTTTTTATTTTTCAAAAACAATTCTCGTCAAGTAGAAGGTACCAATATTATCAATATTTCTACCAAGTTTCAACTCAATCGGCTCAGTAGTTTTTTTTATTAATCCTGCACGCCAATTTCGATAATGCAGTTTTGAGAAAAACGCCTTTGAAGTTCACGCCCGCTCCGAATCCGAGCGGCGAGGCACAGCATTGACGGGCTGTAACGTTTGAAGTTTTTCGAATTTCGCTTTGAAACTTTGAGAATATATTCTACATGTATATTTCCATCGTTTAAGGCCTTAGGCCACGGTAACGGGTATAAAATCATGTGCGAAATTAACAATTTTTTTTTTCGTATGACAAAGTAATCCACGCATAAAATTAATTACACATCTATTTAGTATGAATATCAAGCTGTTAGGAAATAATTTTTTTTTTTCGATGTACAAAATGGCCAATTACTCGAAACTTCTCGAAACAGCTTTTTTCCAATTGGCGTGACAAATAACTTCAACGATTTTCCCTCGATTTACTTCAGATTTAAAAGTTATGTTCCTAATTGCATTTCGCAGAGAAGTACTTACAGAATTTCTGATTAATCGAAAAGTTTTCATTTTTAGCAGTTTATGAGCAATTACAACGAAATTTTTCACTGAAAATTCATTTCTTTAGTTCAAATACCTACAACTTTTGAAGTAAACAATATTTTTTTTAATTCCGAGCTTCTCTAGGTATTATAATGTAGATTGACGAGAATTTTTGTTTTTTGTTCTAGGTAAAAAATTGTGGATGATAAATGTCACGCCGCGGAGCGCCTAAAAAAAGATAACAAAAGAAAATATTGGTAATCAGCCATTTTGTACTTCGAAAAAAAATATATATTTTTTCTAATAGCTTGATATTCGTACTAAATAGATGTGTAATTAATTTTATGAGTCAATCACTTTTTCGTACGAAAAAAAAAAAATTTTAAATTCGCACATGATTTTATACCCCTTACTGTGACCTGAGACCTTAAATAAAAAAAAAAAAGGAATCGATTTTTTGATCGTTACAAATGTACACCCCGCCTTAATATTTTTCGAATATTGACTGACAAACTAACCGACTAGTGCACGTGCAACTCGAACTTTGTTTGGATTACATACCATACCCTTTTTTAAAAATAAAACGATCAAGCGAGCGTTTCAACATGCGTACAAAAAAGCCCTAAATGATTTATCGACCTATTTCGCCTGTGACGAGAAGAAAAGCCCAAATTTGAGGGGATCCGCCGGGGGTGGGTGATCCGATAACACTGGTCGGCCCCCTGACAATCAAAGGTCGAAGCTGAAATAAATAACACAGCTTTCAACCGACGTATGACACGGCGAAAACGAAACATCCCCTTTCCCATAGCCAGGAATTTCAATTGTACACGATTTGTGGTCGAAGGGCTGCAAGCCACGTCCAGACTGTTCGAGGATACCGAAAATATTGATGTTCAGATGGAAGTGTCACGGAATCTCGAGTTTTTCCGAAAAATCAATACAATACCTGGCCCCATACACGGTCCGCGTGGCTCTGACCGGAAAAAAAAGAAGAAAAAAAAATTGACTGGCCAGGCACGATTCGTCCTCGTTCTCGTTGCGCTAGGTCAAGCGCGTGACGCAACGTTGCATCGCCGTCTTTTTTTTCCTTTTTTTTTTATTTTTATTATTCAACCCCAGTGCGTCCCAAAATTTACACGAGAAATTCTCGAGCCTCCGCATATCGGATTTGCCAAAATATTCCAGCGCACACACACGCAGGGTGCTTGCGCGATGCAGGCCTCTTCCTGGGTCGCACAAGCGTCCGCCTTCATCCATTTCCGTTTGTTCTCGAGCCCGCAATATTTTCATATATTTTCCGACATTATGACGCGAATGGGGGAATTTCCATCGCGATTTTGTTGCCGGAACTCACGGCGAACCAAGTATGCAGCGATTTGCGAATGCGCGGCCCTTTTGCATAAATTGGGGCAAAACACGTTTCGTAAATCCCCAAAGTAACGAAGTCTGGCAAAAGTTTCTCTCCCGTTTATCGGGGTAGCGAAAAAAGGGAGTTATCATAAAATTGGGGATTTTCTTCGTATCGGGTTTACTGAGGGGGTTTATTTAGGGCAATTCTTCTCCCAGGTCTGTTAAGGGGTAACACCACTAGAAACGTCTCAAATAAAGCGATTTTTCGCGATTTGGTGGGAAGAATAGTAAGAGGATAAAAATATTCAAGGACGTTATTATAGTACAGTCGTACGGCATATTGGAATCGGAAAAAATTAGAAGGCTAGTTTTTTGACAGGTGATTTTGTAGGTGCCGCGGGTGCCAAATCCAAGTTTGCCTAAAAATCGGGGTGAAGGGTTTTTTAAGGGGATGATGGGGGATGGGGGTGGATTAATGCCAAAGTACAACCCCTACAAGGTCGGTGCCGGGAGACAAAATGTTGAGAAAAATCCGGGCTTTGTTTTTGTCCACAGCGCCGAAATCGTGGAAGTTCATTTTGGGGGTGAAAAGGTGGGGTGAAATTTTGAAAAATCAGAGTTTATTCGATAACTCTTTAGGGTAAATTCCTACAATTTTTGTTCAAATGGGAACGTCGTAGCCCTTGAAAAGACGCGTTGATCGAGTATTTGATCATCCCTCTCCGATAATATCTTCACCCCCAAGAAAATTATTGAAATATAAAAAAAAATTGTTTATCGAATAACTCAGAAACAATCGATTTTTCGGGGATAGTTGTAGTGTACGAAATGTAGGGAATAATTTTCTCTGTATTTTCGATCCTATGGACCACCCTTGAATTTTGCTTTTTCCAACCCCTCCCAGGGGTTGAACATTCAAAATGAAATTCTGGGAAAACTATTGACCGAAAATAAAGAGATAGGAGTTTCGCGCTGTGGACAAAAATGTAGCTGATGGTTCAAGCTGAAAATTTTTCCACGGCGGCGAATTCGTGCGGTCAATAGTTTACCCAGAATTTCATTTTTTACTTTCAACCCCCGAGAGGGGTTGGAAAAACCAAGATTCCAGGGTGGTCCATAGAAACGAAAATATAGAGAAAATTATTCTCTACATTTCGTACATTTAAAGCATACCCGAAAAAACGATTGTTTTTGAGTCATTCAATAAACAATTTTTGTTGGTATTTCAACAACTTCTTTGGGGGTGAAGACATTATTAAAGAGTAATGATCAAATACTTGATCGACGCGTCTTTACAAGGGCTACAACGTTCCAATTTGAACAGAAATTATACGAATTTATCCTAAGAAGTTATTGAATTAAAACAGATTTTTTAAATTTTCGCCCCACTTTTCCACCCCCAAAATAAACTACCACGACTTCGGCGCTGTAGACAAAACTAAAGCCCGGATTTTTCTGAACATTTTGTCTCACGGCGCCGACCTCATAGAAGTTGTAGTTTGGCATCAATCCACCCCCATCCCCCCCATCCCCCCCTTCATCCTCTAAAAAAGAACCCTGTGCCCCGATTTTTAGGCAAACTTGGATTTAGCACCGGCGACACCTACATAATCACCTGTCAAAAAACTGGCTTTCTTCTATTTTTTTCCGATTACGGGGTTTTTCAGCGACAGCACGAGTGTACTATTAGTCATATCTTCAAGTGAATCAAAAAATATATTTAAAAATTATTCATAATGGTCACGCTGGTACCATTCTGGCGAGGCAAATTGAATTTGAGACGCGAATTTTTCCAAATCTATCGAGGCCTTAGGCCACTCTAGAGGCCGAAAAAACAGGCTTTTTGGGGATTTTTTTTTCAGAAAAACTACAAAATAAATCGATATTACGAAAAAGGGTGTTTATCATACATATCAGTGACTGTATACAATAATTTTTTTGTAGCGATTAATTTCAAAATGGCGGCTGTGCAGTGTTTATCTCAAAACTGCACTTTTTAAGTTGGGCGGAAACATAGCTCAGACAATTTTCAACCGATTCACTTGAAATGTTGAATATATCTCGAAAAATTGCATTGTCTATGGAAGTACGTAGGATTTTTTTTATATTGCATAGCTAATTTGTTATTAACAATTATCTGACGATTTTTTAGGCATATTTTTCACTTTCCACTTTAGAAGTGCGCCATTTGGCCAATAATCAATATATCGAAACAATCCTACGTACTTCTATAGCAGTTATTATATATAATCCAAAAATATATAATTGGCATATTATAATAAAAAAATTACAGGAGCTGTTTGTCCGGCCGTGGACCCTGGAAAAACGGAGACGTGATCGCAAAAACACTCCACAGCCGCCATTTTGAAAATAATCGCTTAAAAAAAAATGATTGTATACACTCATTGATATGTATGATAAACACCCTTTTTTGTAATCTCGATTTATTTTGTGGTTTTTCTGAAAAAAAAATCCCCAAAAAGCCTATTTTTTCGGCCTCCAGAGTGGCCTAACCCTTTAATTTACCTGCGTATAGCTAGAAAAATACGTAGGGTATTTTGATAAAATTAATTCTTGTGTAATTGCAAGCATTTAAAGTAAAAACTCAATTTTCGACATAGAATATCATATTTCGTTGATAATAGTGTTATTTATTTATATATATAATAATTAGTAATAATTTATAGATAATGTTATATTTAACTTATGGAAAATCCCGTATGTATTTCTCTTCAAAATGTTATTTTAAATGTGTGCTCAAAATTTGGAGTGAATAGAATGAAAATTGTTGAAGTTATGCTGCGTGCAGTTTTGAAAAATTGTGTTCCGATAAAATCGGTCGACGTCTTGCACACGAGCCAGCCATTGCCACCGTAGACCCACACGGTCCTGCGCGCCTTTTTTACAGGCACCAAACTTTTATTCCCGCTATTCTAGAAGGTTCAAAGCATCTTTCGAGCTAATTTAAAAAAAAAAACAATTTGTTGAAAATTATACAGTGGTGTTACCTCTTAAGGGGGCAAAGTCATGTAGAATCGAATTTTTTGACATATTTTTATTGCTTATAAAATTCATTTAACATCTGAAGAATGTATTTTCAATGTTGTAAACCCAAATTGGTGTCCTAAAAGTCCCTATGGATTTCATCAAAGTGGCGCACTCCGAATGGCACCGATCGCAGATATACCAGCGCGCGCGAACGCTTTATCTTTCAGCCTCTTCACTAAATAAGCTGGCTATTCTTTTTTTGACACGAGATGACACTACCGAGAAGAAACAACGATAGTATTTGCTATACGTAATGTATGTTTTCGAAATAGTAGCGTCCTCAAGTGAACCACTAAAAGGCAACACGGAGAAAAAGAAAAATTGACAGACACACTCGTTGAAAAGGTAACAAAATATGGTAAAGTGATCTTATTTTGGCACCCCGCCAATTATTGACACATCTCTCGTACCTACACGGTGGTCGTTAAAGTCCCAATAATTGGGCCCTTTAAGAGCCAATAATTGGGCCCTTAAAGTACCAAAAAATTGGTTCTTAAAGTGCCAATAATCATGCCCTTAAAGTACCAATAATTGAGCCCTTAAAGTGACAATAATTGGACCATCAAAGTGCCAATAATTGGGCCCTTAAAGTACCAAAAAATTGGTTCTTAAAGTGCCAATAATCATGCCCTTAAAGTACCAATAATTGAGCCCTTAAAGTGACAATAATTGGACCATCAAAGTGCCAATAATTGGGCTCTCAAAGCACCAATAATTGGTCCTTTAAAGCGTCAATAATTTGGCACTAGTGTCAGTAATTAGGCCCTCAAAGTGTCAACAATTGGGTCCTTAAAGTGCCAATAATTACGCTCTTGAAAAGCCAATAATTTTGCCAAATTATTGGCCCTTTAAGAGCCAATAATTGGGCCCTTAAAGTACCAAAAAATTGGTTCTTAAAGTGCCAATAATCATGCCCTTAAAGTACCAATAATTGAGCCCTTAATGTGACAATAATTGGACCATCAAAATGCCAATAATTGGGCTCTCAAAGCACCAATAATTGGTCCCTTAAAGCGTCAATAATTTGGCCCTTAGTATCAGTAATTGGGACTAAGGGCCAAATTGCCAATATATTGCCTAAGTGCCAATAATTGGGCTCTTTAAAGGTCAATAATTGGGCCCTTTAAGAGCCAATAATTGGGCCCTTAAAGTGCCAAAAATTGGGTTCTTAAACTGTCAATAATTTGGCCCTTAGTGTCAGTAATTAGGCCCTTAAAGTGTGAATAATTGGGCCCTTAAAGTGTCAATAATTTGGCTCTCAAGGGGCCAATAATTCAGCGCTTATAGCGCCAATAATTGAGCCCTTAAAGTGCCAATAATTCAGCGCTTATAGCGCCAATAATTGAGCTCTTAAAGTGCCAATAATTCAGCGCTTATAGCGCCAATAATTGAGCCCTTAAAGTGCCAATAATTGGGCCCTTAAAGTGTCAATAATTGGGCCCTTAAAGTGTCAATAATTGGGCCCTTAAAGTGTCAATAATTGTGCTCTCAAAGTGCCAATAATTAAGCCCTTATAGCGCCAATAATTGAGCCCTTAAAGTGCCAATAATTGGGCCCTTAAAGAGCCAATAATTGGGCACCTTACCCTACTACGGTTTTGCCATAAGAAGAAAGTCAAACTCAAAGGAGAAAATGAAAAAAGCCGTAATGGCTACATACTGTCATATGATATCGACCGCCGACAAGCCACGTCACTTCTGTCTCTCGGGCGCCGAATGGTGGTGTGCGTATCATATCGCTAAAGCCGAGAATGAAGCACAGGCTTGTGCTCATCCTTCATCACTACATTCTGATGTGAAGAAGCATATACTGCCAATGTACGAGGATTTATCCCCGCACAAGACTTGCTTGAAAGCTGTTTGAGTGGTTACACGCAGAACGCTAACAAGTCGTTCAATTCTACGGTAAATGGCGCTTGGCTCCGAAGCATCTCAACTGCGGCAAAAAAGTTGTTGAAATAGCTGCTTTTTTAGCAGCAGGTATGTTCAACGATGGCTACACACTCATTTAGCTAGTTATGAATTATTTGGATCTGAAGATCGACGTTAAGGGGAGAGATACCGTTAGGCGAGGAAAAAATAACTATTTTCATATTTTTTCAAACGGAAGATTTCTTCATCATTTTTGAGACTCGGGGTATTTTTTGTTACTATTTTTGGCTGTTACATGGTATTTTTTTTATTATTCTTTAAACGGCGGAGGTATGGTACGGTCTCCTAAATGGGTTACGGCGGATGTTGTCGTACGGCGTGACACGTAGCATCGGCGGGATTAATTTGAAAAAAAAGCTACGAAGATTCTTCAACACTCACACGCAAAATATGAACCAAGAAAAAGCGAGAATTGTTGAAAATCGATGAAATCTGGCGTAGAAATTTGTTAGGTTTAGCATGATCAGGATCAGACCCGAATCGGGGTGTGATACGGGTAACACCTATTACGGACATTCTGATCCGGTCCCGTCCGGGCCGGAAGTATCTGGGCCCTATCAGGCAATACTAAAATGGCCCTACTAAGGCCGTCCCCGATAAGATCCTACTAAGGCTTTCCCCGACAGGTCCCTACCAAAGCTTGCCCTGATAGGCCCTACTAAGGCTTTCCATGATGGGGCGATACTAGGCTTTCCCTGATTAGGCCGTATATGGGAGTGCCCTATAAGTGCCTCAGCAGTCGATAGATACACATAATCTCTTATTTTCCACGTGGACACTTCGATTTGACAGCATCGTAGCTTTGGAGTTTCGATGTATTCCTGAATTCTATTTAAAAAAAAGGTTTTATGAACTGTCACGACAAAAAACGTTATGCAAATATATATATATATATATATATATATATATATATATATATATATATATATATATAAGGTTAAGTTTGAAAAATCAATAGCATGTTATTCCGTAGAACTCTTTAATTATCACAATGATATCAACCAATTGATATACTTAATGTGATATAAGAAATAATTATAGGAATTCA
>OZ023324.1:19791809-19796632 GCA_964007375.1 Ophion obscuratus
AGGATATATAAGCGAGTCAGTTGTTCCGCGGAGTCAGTATGAGCAAAGATGAATCAACGTGCACTTCGAGCAATCGCATATTACGAATTCTTGCAAGGACATTCTGCAAGAGCCGCAGCCCGTAATATGTGCAGTGCGTTCAAGGCTAATGTAGTTAATTATTCAACGGTCTCCCGTTGGTATCAGCGTTTTCATTCTGGCGATAATTCTGGCGATATATCTTTTGAAGACAAACCTAGGTCCGGCAGGGAATCGATTGTGGACGATGAAGAACTGCGAGCACTTATAAAGGCAAAGCCTAATATGTCGTCACGAGAATTAGCCAACAAACTCAACTGCAGTCATCCTACTATCCTTCGACATTTACAAAAGATGGGATATAGGAAAGTTGTTTCGTCTTGGATACCGCACAGTCTCAGCGAATCAAACAAAGCAACCCGCATGTCCATCTGTTTTTCACTCCTGCATCGTCCGCAAAGAAAGGATTTTCTTCAAGAAATAGTCACTGGGGATGAAAGCTGGGTGTTGTATGTTAATCACACGCGCAAGCGTCAGTGGTTACCGAAAGGGGAAAAACCAGAACCGACCCCTAAACGGCCCCGTGAAATGAAGAAAGTTTTACTCTGTTGTTGGTGGGATTCTGAAGCATGCTTTATTACGAATTTCTGCCAACCAACACCACAATACAGGCAGAGATTTATTCTGCACAACTGCAAAAGGTGGCTAAAATTATGAAACAGAAAAGGCGTAAACGTCTTCTAGTTCGGCTTCTCCATGACAATGCTCGACCCCACCTCGCTAAGATGACGCAAGAAACTATTTCGCAGCTAGGATGGGAAGTTCTACCACACCCACCGTATTCACCAGACTTAGCACCTACCGACTATCACCTGTTTTCGAGCTTTGATGAACTGTTTACGGGATAAAAAATTTGATGATCTGTCAGATCTCAAAAATACATTGGACGACTTTCTTAATTCACGATCAAAAGAATTCTGCTCTGCGGGCGTGCAAAGTCTACCAGAGCGTTGGGCAAGAGTTGTAGATGCAGAGGAGCCTACATTACTGAATAATCGTTTATTGTTAAAATAAAATATTTTTCTTTTTTACTCGTGTTGTGTGTTGCAAGATTTTTGTACCAACCCAATACATATATTCAAAAATATGTTGACGACATCTTTAGTCACAAGTCCGAAAATTGACGGAGTTACACTCACTTCAATGAAAATAGGTAGCGCGACTGGTTAGTGCCCTCAGTCCCTATAGGTGTGGTATCGTTCACAATAGATGAAGTCCAGACTCTTATTATTTTGTGAAATATAATGAAGGTGAAGAACCGTCATATCGCTCGGGATTAGATACTTAAATGTAAATATCAATATTCTAGAAAAAACATAACTTTTGATCAAGCAAAATGCAACGAAAACATCGAATACTTTTTTCTCGAAACTACTTTTGTCGACCTTGCCCAGCGAATACTAAAAAACTGATCAACCGATTTAAAATTTTTTTCAATCACATTTTTGCGATGTCAGATACTGAGGTTGTACGTAGCCGATTTTTCAGATGTTGATCATTACCATTTTTAAAGACTGCTTGAATACAAAAAAGGGTCTTGAAAATAGAAAAAAATGACCAAACCGTTGGCATTTGTAAAAAAAAACCGAAATAAAAAATGGCTACGCATAACGATAGCTATATTGTATAGATATCGATAAATTTTTTACTTTTTATTACAGATAACCTTCATAAAGATTCGATGAAACAATAAGAGAATTTTTTCGTCGGCAGATCAAGGCATATATCGCGGTTAATTTGCAGATTTTTCATAAACATTGGTGTAAACTAGATGAATGTACACTTAAGGGGTCTTCTCACTTTAGACGCTAAAAGAATACTACGTTCATGCATTTTTTTGGTAGGTTTATATTATAGATATTTATATAAAAGTTTTTACACTTAAAAATACACTTCGAAATACATTTTTTGTTAATTTTTCATGTATCTATGTAACCCAAACAAACTTTCAACGCGTTTTCCTCGAAACAACGTTTTTCGACGGCTTGTTGATAAAATCCTCGAAACTACTGAACCGATCTATCTTAAATTTTAACCACATATTCTTTACAACTATAACTTCAGCGTATATCAAGGATTTTTTTAAATGTGATATTGACTATTTTTTTTGTTGCCAAAAACGCTAAAAAAAACCCGTTTTTGTTTTTGTCAAAAAACGTCCACCATTTTGTTATTTTTGCAGATATCGAACATCGTATATGTCCTATAGCCATTACCGTACTGAATCTAAAACCTTTTGATTATTTTGTTTCGATGATCCATCTCCGAGATTTCATCAATAGCGCGAACCTACAATTTCTTGAGGACAATTTTTAACTACCATTTTCGTCTATAAATAGTGACTTAAATAAATATTTGTTTAAAAATGTATTTCGATAGTGTATTTATTAAAATGTAACAACTTTTACATCAATTTCTATAATACAAACCTATCAAAAAAATTCATGATAATAGCCGTTTTAGCGTCTAATGTCAGAAGACCCCTTAACGGGCTATACCAGTATGAACGCTGAAAATTTGGGTGATATTCGGCAATTTTTCGGAAGAAAAGTATTCAATTAAATGTTTCGGAAAATTAAGAATATATTTGGCTATATTTGACCTATATTACATATTTTTTTCATAGAAAAATATTGAGATCCAAGCGACATAGGCGCTGCCTTCGAAGGCGCAAAAAAGTTTCTCCACTGCTGACACGATTCCGGCCGATTGAATAGCTACAACCGAAAAAGGAAAAATGTCGTTAAACTGGAAGGTATTTTCTGTACAATGACGTAGGATTTTCGAAAAATATCCAAATCTAACAAAATGGCGTAGTTATCAAAAAATGCTGTTTTCCCTATAAAATAGTCGTTTTTTTCAATGCCAAATCGTCAATTTTTATCCAATCAAAAATATCCTACGTTATTGTAAAGTAAAAATATTGAAGAGTGCTCAGTTCAAATTTCAAGTCAATCGGATCTCTCTTTGAGTTACAATGTCAGCAAATTTGAAAAATCTCATTTCATATTCTTGAAAGAATAAAAATCTTGAAAGTATAAAAATCACATCTCATATTCTTGAAAGTATAAACTGTCGAGAAAGGCAATAAAAATATCGGTTTTTCAAAAGTTTCACACTGGTATAGCCCCTTAATAAAATGAGTATAAACCCGATCCTTTCATAATTAGACCTCTATGAAACAAAAAAAATCGCAATTATGGACGACAAAGCACAAAAATTGTGGAATTTAGCGTTACGCAATTTGTGCACACCCCCAAACTCCATTGTGTCATTGTGAATTTGAAACAATATCTGTTGTTCCTGAAATAACATTTCCTGAAGTAACATCCCCTCTGGCCGTTACCCGAGCCAGAGCTCTCTTTCCGGATGTGATGGCACCCCATCGTTGCTCTATCATCCCTCTTTATACGTCCTGAAGAGGCCCTTAAATTCCAGCCGAACGAAAGAAGAAACGACACGGCCAGCGACGCTGGACTGTCCTCATTCCCGCGGCTCTTCACTCGTCGTTACATCCGGCCATAATTCGTCCCTTCCAATGGCCCCGTGCGAAGTCCTTTCGGTTGACGCGCTTGTGTGTGCAGTTGCCATTCAATTCGGCGATTCCCGGAGATATTTACGAGCGGGCCCGCAAGTCGGTAAGACGAGGTCTCGAATAAAGGGCGAAGAAAGGGTGGGCGCGGCGACAACCTGTAGATCTCTCCGGGCTGAGCTTCCTGAATTCCTCCCCTCGTGTCGAATCAACCCCTGCGCCCTTCCTACCCTCCACCCCCATCGCGGAGTCAAAGCCTATTGTTCGGAATTCACACCTCTCGATTATTATGTCATTGTTCCCGAGAACAATTCGGTCCTCTCGCTTCGTGTACCTGGCAGGCAAGAAGAGATGAAAAAGTCGCTCCGAGTCCACCTCTAAAGCGTGACACTTTGTTGCTTCGAAAAAATCCCAGTATTCAGAGAACGCATGTTTTGGCTTTATTTACCGCCGTCACACGATCCTTGATCTACTATTTTGACCCGGCCTCACAAAGTGCGTTTTTTTTCGTCACTGTAACATTTTTTTTCACCCCCCCGGCACTGCACGAGACGGGATATAAAATTGAAGCCGGATTTCTCATTGTTTGCCGTGGAAACTCGATGGACACGGGAGAAAAATATGATACGAAGCTCCGCGAGGAAAAAAAAGAGGGACAAAAAGTACTCGATTATCTCGCCAAGGGGTGGAGGGCGGGAAAAGCGGGTAATAGGGAAGACAAGGACGGGCAAAAAAGAGTTGAGTATTATATGCTGCTCGTCAGACCCGCTACTTCTCTTCTCTTAACTGCGAGGAAGCCTCGAGGCAGATTTCCGCTCGCCATTCTTTCGAAATACGAAATAACGAGTGCCGAGTTCTCCCTCTCTCTCTCGCTCTCGCTCTCGCTCCCTCTCGCTCTCGCTCTCGCTCTCGCTCTCGCTCTCGCTCGCTCTCGCTCTCGCTCTCGCTCTCGCTCTCGCTCTCGCTCTCGCTCTCGCTCTCGCTCTCGCTCTCGCTCTCGCTCTCGCTCTCGCTCTCGCTCTCGCTCTCGCTCTCGCTCTCGCTCTCGCTCTCGCTCTCGCTCTCGCTCTCGCTCTCGCTCTCGCTCTCGCTCTCGCTCTCGCTCTCGCTCTCGCTCTTCGCTCTCGCTCTCGCTCTCGCTCTCTCGCTCTCGCTCTCGCTCTCGCTCTCGCTCTCGCTCTCGCTCTCGCTCTCGCTCTCGCTCTCGCTCTCG
>OZ023324.1:19796832-19834332 GCA_964007375.1 Ophion obscuratus
GCTCTCGCTCTCGCTCTCGTCTCGCTCTCGCACTCGCTCGCTCTCGCTCTCGCTCTCGCTTCGCTCTCGCTCTCGCTCTCGCTCTCGCTCGCTTCTCGCCTCTCGCTCTCGACTCTCGCTCTCGCTCTCGCTCTCGCTCTCGCTCTCGCTCTCGCTCTCGCTCTCGCTCTCGCTCTCGCTCTCGCTATCGCTCGGCTCTCGCTCTCGCTCTCGCTCTCGCTCTCGCTCTCGCTCTCGCTCTCGCTCTCGTCTCTCGCTCTCGCTCATCGCTTCGCTCTCGCTCTCGCTCTCGCTCTCTCGCTCTCCTCGCTCTCGCTCTCCGCTCTCGCTCTCGCTCTCGCTCTCGCTCTCGCTCTCGCTCTCGCTCTCGCTCCTCGTCGCTCTCGCTCTCGCTCTCGCTCTCTCTTCTCGCTCTCGCTCTCGCCTCTCGCTCTCGCTCTCGCTCTCGCTCTCGCTTCTCGCTCTCGCTCTCGCTCCTCTCGCTCTCGCTCTCGCTCTCGCTCTCGCTCTCGTCGCTCTCGCTCTCGCTCTCGCTCTCGCTCTCGCTCTCGACTGTCTCGCTCTCGCTCTCGCTCTCGCTCCTCGCTCTCGCTCTCGCTCTCGCTCTCGACTCTCTCTCTCTCTCTCTCTCTCTCTCTCTTCTCTCTCTCTCTCTCTCTCTCTCTCTCTCTCTCTCCTCTCTCTCTCTCTCTCTCTCTCTCTCTCTCTCTCTCTCTCTCTTCTCTCTCTCTCTCTCTCTCTCTCTCTCCTCTCTCTCTCTCTCTCTCTCTCTCTCTCTCCTCTCTCTCTCTCTCTCTCTCTCTCTCTCTCTCTCTCTCTCTCTCTCTCTCTCTCCCCCCCTCTCTCTCTCTCTCTCTCTCTCTCTCGCTCTCCTGCTTAACTCCCGACTCGGCAAATCCTGTTGTCGTAATCAGTGTATAACGAAGCTGAGTAACGTGTGAGAGTGTTGTATGCCGAACTCCTTCTCTTTCTTTACCTTTTCCACGAAAAAAGCACCCCCTTCGGTGTAATGAGGAGTCGTGGCGTTCCGCGAGGAAAACAAAATCAGTTTTTCTCCTTGCTCCCTCTTTACCCGAGATAAGTTTCCCGGGTATTTGAGAGTCACGCGAATCGTTGTGAAATACAATTACTAGGTGCGCAACTAAGTTCACGGGTTTCACACATGGATGACGCTAGCGACACATGTAGTCAGCATACAGGTCTGAAATTGGGTGTCTTTATTGCTTGGATATCTGTTAAGAATACCCAGTCGTAATATGAACAAATATCGCAACGCGACGACCTTTTTTCTAACCTCGAAAATGTCAAAGTTTGTGCCAAATAAACAGCATTTGCGGAAAACATTGCTTTTCTGCTTCAACCTTTAAAAAACAGCAGCTGAAGCACATCGGTTACTTGAGGAGGCCTACGGTGAACATATACCATCAAAAACAACGTGTGAAGATTGGTTCAAGCGGTTCAAAAGTGGCGATTTTGAGACTGGGGACAAGCGCTCGGACCGCAAACATTTGCGGACGCCGATCTGCAAGCGTTATTCTATGAAGATGACACTTAAACAGAAGATCAAC
Organism: Ophion obscuratus; assembly: GCA_964007375.1. NCBI lineage: Eukaryota > Metazoa > Arthropoda > Insecta > Hymenoptera > Ichneumonidae > Ophion > Ophion obscuratus. The sequence goes on from OZ023324.1 coordinate 19,798,401, forward strand.
CTGCCGAGGCATTAAATGTGACTCGGCAATGTATTTGGAAACGTTTACGCGCCATGGGAAAAATTCATAAGGAAGGAAAGTGGGTGCCGCATGAGTTGACTGAGAGACAAATGGAAAATCGAAGAGCCACTTCCGCCATTTTGCTTTTGTGGCACAACAGAAAGAGTTTCCTGCATCGATTTGTTACTGCCGATGAAAAATCGATATATTTCGAGAATCCCAAACGCAGAAAATCGTGGCTTTCCCTTGGCGAAGCGTCAACATCGACGGCACGGCCAAATCGCTTCGGAAAAAAGACAATGCTATGCGTTTGGTGGGACCAGAAAAGAATCGTGTACTATGAGCTGCTGAAACCGGGCGAATCTGTCAATGAGCATCGCTACCGACAACAGTTAATCAATTTGGACCACGCATTGCTCTAAAACCAGCCAGAATGGGACACGAGACACGAACATGTGATATTGCAGCATGACAACGCTCCGTGCCATCGCAGTTCCATTGTCCAGGACACCCCAAAAACACTGAAATGGGATCTGCTACCGAACCCGCCGTATTCACCAGACCTGGCCCCTTCAGACTATCACTTGTTCCGGTCGATGGCGCATGGCTTGAGTGGGCTACACTTGGCCAATTACGATGCAGTACAAAATTGTTTGGACGAATGGTTTCAGTTCAAAGACGCGTCTTTTTATCATCGCGGTATTTATATATTGCCAGAGAGATGGCAAAAATATATAAATAGCGAGGGACAATACTTCGAATGAGCCATTGTTCGTATTTGTCTTGAAATGTTCGATTTTTTATTGGTAAAAAAATCCCGGAAACTTAGTTGCACACCTTGTATTTGACTGTGAGTACGACTGCTGTGTGATGCTAACGTAGATGGTATTTTCGATCAGGAGGAAAAAAAAGATCACCGATGAGGGGTCAACGAGTTGGAGGGGTGAAAAGAAAACGCTCGGATGGTATATCTCACCGTCGAGATAGCAACAAGTCCAGAAACTATGATGTCCACTATAATATTGAAGGAACCCTAAGAACTATATCAACTACGATATAAAACATAATGTCAACTATGATATAAAATATAATATTATCGGTAACATCAACTATAATATAAACGATGATACGTCTTGTAATAACAAATATCACATAAGACAAACCCAAACAACTGTAACAACTATTACACTGTGAAGTATAATATCAACTATGATATAGAATATAATATTATCGGTAACATCAACTATAATATAAACGATGATACGTCTTGTGATATCAAATATCACATAAGAAAAACTCAAACAACTATAACAACTATTGTATCAACTACAAAGTTAGAACCATAATGTGTAGCATGATATAAAGTCTAAAATTATCGATAACATCAACTATGATGTGAACGATGATACATCTTGTAATATCAAATATCGCATAAGACAAACCCCAACAACTATAACAACTATTATATAGGTTACAATGTAAGGTATGTCAACTGTGATATAAATTTTATTAATGATAACAAAAACTGCAACATCAACTATTATATCGACTACAATCTAAAACATAATGTCAACTATAACATCAAATAAAACATAAATCAAACCCAAACAACTACAACAACTATTCAATAAACTACAATGGAAAGGACAATGTCAACTATGATATAAAATATAATATAAACGGTAACATCCACTATAATATCCCGAGCAGAAATCTTGCTTCGGCTACCAGAAAGACCTGATCAGGCATCCCGACATCTTTTTCCGGTCGCGATCAGAATTTTTTATAATGCCGTGATCATTTCTGTAAAGCAACCCTAGACCTCAGCCTGATCAGACTAAAAAATCAAGGCCTGATCAGAGTACGACATCAAGGCCTGACAAGCAGTTCGAAAAAAGAAGTTCGTTGTTGCTTCGAAAACCACAATCTCATTAAATTCTTAATTGCACTGCCTTTTGGCAGTGCAATTAGTGTGACACAGTGACACAGTGACACAGTCTTTTTTTAAAGAATACTTTAAATAGGATCCATTTAAATGAGATGGGTTTTTTCCTTATCTCACGACCTACTACGATCCTATTTATTTCGAATATGTTTTTTAGAATATAGAATATATTCTAAAAAAATAGTGAAACTTCAGTTATACATTTTTCAAGAGGCACATCAAATATGACGTATAAATGAGAATAACGTAGAAGTGAAATACAGTATGTATCTAAAACTCTTCAACATTTGAAAAGGCGTTTGGTGCATAATTTCCGATGTTTTTCGATATTAGTACCTCTATTATGTTAATGTTTGGTTTTCCAATTGAAAATTTCATTGCTAATAATTGAGTAATGAGCCAACTCAAGTTTTCGAATTTCCGTTTTGAACATTTATTTAATGGAAGTTAGTAACGCAAAGCTTTGACGTTTTAGACTAGTAAATAACAGACAGGTTCGTATTGATAGGAGATATGTAATCACAGTACAGTCATACAAAGTCGAGATCAGGAACAACAAAACATCAAACAAAACATCAAAACGCAGTCACTTGAAGTTTTCTCCGGCGAGAGAATATCACGGGTGATTAACGTATAAGTGCAAAACGTATAAACAAGGTTTAACTGTAATTGAGAAAATCAAAAATAAAATTAAATATTTAATCTTATACTTAATGTATATCTTAATAATATATCTTATACTTAATAAGTATGATCTTATACTTGTATATAATGTAATCTTATACTTAACTTATAGTTCAACCACAATAACATCATAATTCGTCATAGCCTGGCCTTCTGAAATGTTCTTTTCCGAAGAAAATATTTCGTCGCCTCCACATGGAATCGAACCTACAAACTATCGACCTATAGCTGCGCACGCCGCCCCTACGCTACCGAGTGTTTGTAGCATCTTACAAGGAACATCACTTTGGTGTTCTCCTCCGATTATGTTGAAACTTTTTTATGTGGAAGAGTATCAAAAACTAAGAGACGTATTTTTTTATCGGCGGAAAAACGGTTTTACGGGGTGAAACGCACTGTCAAAAAAATGAGAATGTTTTTCGTTTTGCGTCGAAAACGTTTCAACAATACGGGATATTAAAAAATTTCAATTCGCAACAATGTTTATTTTCATTGTGTACTATACATTGGAGATGAGAACGATAACGTTATCGACGAAAAAAGAAAAACACCCTTATTTTCGGGGGGTGTTTCACCCCTTAAAACCGTTTTTTTCCGCCGCTAAAAAATACGTGTCTCTTAGTTCTTGATACTCTTCCACATAAAAACGTTTTAACAAAATCGGAGGAGGACACTAGAGTGATGTCCCTTGTTAGTGTCAGATATGGCATAAGAGACCAGATGAATTCCTAAAACTATTTGTTGTATCTTATAAACTATATCAATTAGTTAATATTATTGTGATAATTAGAAAGCTTTATCGAATATCATCCTATAGATTTTTCAAACATAACCTAAATATATATAATTCCTCTCTACCCCCTCCCCTTCGATGTGCGTATTGCAATAAAGGCAGACCATTAATTCAAGCAAATAGGAAAATGTTTGTCTCTACAAAAATTATATTTAATGTAAAATTGAAAAAATTAAATAGATACATTCAGTGGATTCGAATGAATTGTTTTTCGAACAGATTAATCCGAATCACAGATTTATTAGGAATAAAAAAAATTTATGCATAAGGTGGACAATATTTCTCGGCATTTTCACGACGTTATGTAGTTCGTCTGGCGTTTGACAAGAGGTTAGGCGTGTCGAAGGTGCCAAGCTGTACGAAGGTGGGGTGAAAAGTTTCCGGCCTGACCAAGAAAAACGATGTTTAAAATTTGTTTTGCTTGATTTTTCAACATAATCTCCATCAACACTGATACATATCTCATAACAGTGTTCTAATTTAGTTATACCAGTTTTAAACGTAGATTCGTCAAGCTCCTCAAAATACTGATTTACAGCTTCGATAACTTCTTCGTTGCTCTTAAATCTTTTTCCGCCAAGCCATTTTCTGAGGTTAGGAAACAGGTAATAGTCGCTGGGGGCTAAGTCTGGAGAGTAGGGAGGAGGCGGCATCAATTCAAACTTCAATTCGTGAATTTTGGACATGGCAACAATCGACGAATGCGCTGGTGCGTTATCGTGATGAAACAAAACTTTTTTCTTCGCCAAATGAGGTCGTTTAATTTGCACCTCGTGCTTCAAACGTTGCAATAACTCTGCGTAGTATTGAGCAGTGATAGTCTTACCCTTTTCAAGGTAATCAATGTATATAATTCCTCTCGCATCCCAAAAAACAGTAGCCATAACCTTGATTGCCGATAAAATTGTTTTTGCCTTCTTTGGGGTTGGTTCCCCTTTTCCAACCCACTGTTTTGACTGTTCTTTATTTTCAGGATTGTAGTGGTGGACCCATGTCTCATCAACAGTTATGAATCGACGCAAAATTTTTTTTGGATTACGCCTATACAGCGCCAAATTGTCGGTAGAAATTGTTTTTCGAAGCAGTTTTTGATCGAGCGTTAGCAAACGCGGCACCCACCTTGCACACAGCTTTTCCATGTTCAAATGGTTGTGCAAAATATTTCGCACACGTTCAGCTGACATCCTACAGGTCTCAGCTATCTCATGCACTTTCAACCTGCGGTCTTCCAACACTATTTTATGGATTTTTTCAATCATCTCTGAAGTTGTGACTTCAACGGGCCGTCCTGAGCGAGGCTCGTCAGAGGTGCTCACACGACCCATTTTAAATTCAGAAACCCACTGCTTAATAGTTGAATATGATGGGGAGGAGTCTCCTAGTGCTGAATCCATCTCTTCTTTTATTTGTTTTGGTGTAAAACCTTTTAAATGGAAGTATTTGATGACAGCACGTTTTTCCAATTTTTCCATTTTTACGAAAACAACGGAAGCGTCTCGCGCAATGTGCTCTCAAACGCAAACTAACGTAGCGATTGGGCTGAAACTGTACATACTAGCTCGGTAGGAATGGTACTATAGGACGCCGCTCCAAAACTAGACCTAGTGGCACCATCTCTTGGTCAGGCCGGAAACTTTTCACCCCACCCTCGTATATAGGTCCAGTAGCTTGATGATTGCTTGAAGCTAGCGGGATCAGGCGAATTGCCGTAAGCCGCAAGTCCAGTTGCCTACCCTCGATGACCTGAGTTGTAAATCCGTTTGTCCGACTATCGCCTGAACCCAAGCGGATCAGTACGGTATGATCAGACCCGGATCAAATGTCAAGCCAGCCCGACAATACTCGGGAGGCGCCTTCATTATTGCCGTATTCGTGATACCATACCGAGGATATCGTCGGAGCATTCCTACGCACCGGCTAATGAACGAGAGAGGCAAAGTGCGTCATTAGTTTGACTCAGTTTTGCACGAGAGTTACGACTGACTGTATATTTATTCGTGGACGAAAGGCAAAAGTCTCATATATATGTATGTCGGGTAGGTGTACATGAACGAAACCGAGGGGCTGTACCGCAAGAGGTACGAGCGGGAGACAAGCGGGCGCGTCATTATTTCGTTAATTAAACGAACTTTGGTATCTCGGGCGGCGCTGTGCTAGGAACTGTGCGAGCAATTAAACGAGCCCTTTGAGACGCAACATCCCGGCACCTTGACTTTAACGACACAGTCGTACTTTCTCCTTTCCCGCGCGCAGTTTAGATTATCCCCGCCGCATGCTTTCTCCTTTCCTCACTACCGTTCAACATCACATGACTTTTCCTTACTCTCACGCATTCTCTCTCTCTCCCCTCTCTCTCTCTCCCCCCTCTCTCTCTCTCCCCTCTCTCTCTCTCTCTCTTTGGCATTTCTCGCAGGACGTGATGTAACTCATCACCGTTTTTGTCGCCCATTTCTGCGGCCTCTCGTTCCTCGCCCACACACCAAATGAAATAATTAAATCTGGGAGAGTCGTAGCCAGGTATCTCGTTACCAAAGCCTCTCGGCGTCGTCAACTCGTACAACTTTACTTTCAACCTATTGCTCTCCCCGCGCCCCTTTAGCGCCAGCTCTGTCTCTCTCGCTCGGCGCAGCACTGAGAGTCTGACACGTCGAGGATCTCAGCAAGGCGCCACAGAAGCTCCATATACGCGAGCCACGTTTATACCTTACGACTGCCACTTTGGAGCAGGTTCTCTCAAGGGGGTTGTAGCAGCGAGCTCCGTTGCTCCCGACTCTCCTTTGACTCGATGACGAAAGCATTTACCGCGATGAAAGTTACAGGGGAAAAAAAAGAACGAAAGAAAAAACACCAAGAAGACGAAAGGAGACGACGAATAAGAGGCAAAAGCTTGTCTGGTGGCTGAGGCTTCTTCAACTTTGATGACCAGAGAGTTTGGACCAAATAGAATCTTCTCATTGTCAACCTGTCATCAACTTGCGAAACTTTGCCCGAGTGCAATCACGGTATGCGTGGTAGCCAACTTACCGCCAGCTTTTTCATCGTTTCCCTAGTCCGAGAATATTCCAACCAGGTTTATTTGGAGCTAAAGTCATGTAGTCGAGAATTGTTTTATTTCGGGAGACAAGTTGCAGCCTCTTGTTGCTCGAGAGCCTATATCGTTGTCAGTTTTTTTTAAAGTTGTCCTTTCTCCACCCTCCCACCTTCGCCCCGCAATCGTCATGCCCCTGAAGACCTTCTAGGAGTGTTGTCGGCAGCCAGTTTATCTTCGTTTATGCGCTTCCGTTGCCAGCCAGCCAAGTACTGGCCCAGCCGAACGCTGCTCGACGTAGGTAATTGATTTTCATATCAGTGCGCCCCCGGGGGGGGGGGGGGCATTGATGACATGTAAAGGGATGCTCAAGCGAGGCGAGTGGTTAGTGAAAGAGGCTGCTTAAAGTTAAAAGACAGACACAGGATAATTGGTAAGAACTATAAAATTGCGCCGATGGGGAGAGGGGGCGGAGAATTTTCATTTTAAGTAGTCGGGCATGGTAGAAAAAACTTTGGGAACCCTTGACCTAGGCGTTTGTCGAAGCTGCATACTTTTATCAACTTCGCATGTATAGTTGACGTCTTTTTGCCGCTGCCACTGGATATGGCGCCCGAAGTTGTTGAGGTATCGTTTTAATGGGGATGTGTTACATGTGGAAGTTGACGGACCTGACGAAGCAGAGGGAGAAGAAGAAGAGAGGGTTGCGAGAATGAATGTGATGAGGATACTTTGCGAAAAGACAGCATGTTTGTTACGGCCCTCGAGGTCTCTTCAACGTACATCCTTCAAAAGATGTTACCGGTCGCGCAGGGTAACCCAATACGGGTGTTTCGTCTTTCGCTCGCGCTGCTCTCCTCTTCCACCCCGTTGGGCAAGTATATTCCTCGGCTACAGGGCTAAAACAACCTTGTTCTCTCTCCAGGTTTATATACTCCCTCTCCATCCCCCCTCTCTCTCTCTCTCACTCGCTCTGCACCTCTTACTTCCTTCGCTTCTGTCGGTCTGATATTCAACTTCATCACCGGTTGTATACCAACACACGCAGGGTGCAAAAGCCCGCTGGCCGGGAGATACCGTTGGAGAGCTTCGGGGGCTTCGCTCTCTCGACACCAGGGCTTGTGTTCAACTGTTGAACTATTTCGGGAGACTGGACGACCTCTAAACCCGATATACGAGCAAACCGCCATCACTGTGCTCCGTTGTTATGGGCAAGCTCCTCGTTCGCGTATACACAGCTCCGAGTTTACATCCTCTCTCCTTCTGACTCCCAGTGGCCAAGCTCGACTCTTCGCCACCTCCGCATATTTCGGCTGATGTATACATATGTATGTAAATGCCATATGGACGGTCTTTATTATTGTCACTCAGGGCTACACATAGTTCAAACGTGTCCATTTGCCTTGAACCCCATGCCCTACCAGATGGACACTTGTGACAGTTGATGCAACACAGTGATGCGATGCTCTCTCTCCAGCCTCTCGCTCTTTTCCTCTCTTCGTTGCTCTCCGGATCCAGCGAGCATTTAATCACCCGACGTCTGGCAAAATTTCTCACCAGGTATGAGCAATCATACGCCATCATTCGATCCTCCACTTCATCGTTTCCCTGCCTCCTTGGAGGCCCCATCTTCGTCATTTCCCCTTGTCCTGTTCACCCAAGCCGCCATCCGACACTCCTCCTCTCGCCCGAAACGTGAAGTTTGAAGTGCACGCGAGCACGTCAGACTCAACTTGAAATTGAGTTGTCATACACTCGGCCCAAGTTATAGTGCCTTCATAATGCCCCTCCCCCCTCCCCCTCCGCCGCGTAGAGTGTAATGCGAAAACTATTAGGGTTCGAACATGGATGTATGCGCGTGCTGGAAAATGCACAGAACCCCCGTACGTATGCCCTCAGTAGAGGCAGATAGATATGGAGTGAACGAGGAGAGAGAGAGCGAGAGAGAGAGAGAGAGAGAGAGAGAGAGAGAGGAAGTTAAAGTTACTGAGTCTAGGCAATGAAGGGCTATCAAATGTGGAATGATGTAAACATCTAGAGAAGTGAAATATTTGATATTCCGGAAATGTCAGGTCAGCGGGTTGTTTTTTTGGTGCTTTGGGGAAATGTTGGACTTTTCTTGAGACTGGACATGTGCGACGAACCTTGACCTTAGTTAAAGGGTGAGATGCAGCCAGAGCCGTGGAAAAACGAGCATTGTCAATAATTTTTTTTTATAGTGATTAAGTTTGTTTTACAAAAGTGGTTATACAGAGTTTTTATGTTATATTTTAACTTAGCTTGTACAAATTTTCAAAGAAAAATATTGATTATTTGTAAAAATATCGCCATCTTTGTCGGACCCCCTTCGGCATGTAGTGCTTGCGGTGACCATCATAAAATTTGACTGGATTATCTGAAATCAAAAGATAAAAAAAATCGTTCGTTTAATAATAAAACTAGTCCTTAATCGAAGCTTTTTTTTAATTAACAAAATGGCGGCTTCCGACAGATAACTTTCGATTTTTGACCAAAAAATCGCTCGGTTATTGTTGAAGAAAATAGAGATTTTCAACAAAAATGAAAATCCTTCGATTAAGGACTAGTTTTTAATGCTATCAATAAGCACACGAAATTTCATCAAAATCCATGGAGTGGTTTTTGAATTATAGTGGTCACCGACTTGACAAACATAGTTTCGAAAAAAACGCGTTTAAAATTTTTCGATGTAGATACGGTATTATATGTTTATAAAATTTTGAGCTCGATGGATGAAGCTAAACTTTTTTATGTATTTTGATCCGCTAATTCCGAATGGCACATTTTTTGCCGTAAAGTTGAGCATTCAATTGTTTATAGCCAATTGTTAAAATAATTTTCCAAAGAATTAAAGTTTTTTGGCACGAATAATTCTTTTTTTTAACACTTTGGGCAATTTTAAAACGAAAGTATTCTTTATGAAATTTTGCTAAAGTTCATAGTTTTAAGTAATACATTGTTGAAAATTTCTGAAATGGTTTTCCAATTTTACACTTGATTTATGCATAGAAAAACTAATTAAAAAATTACTTACATCGAATCATCAATGCCTGGCCCATACAAGAGGGCTTCTGCCGATGTGGAAGCTTCCAAAATATCAATTTGTTGTTGTCTTCGAAGCATTCTGCCTTCTCGGGTATTATCGTTTGCGCGTTTGTCAGCCACGTCTATACATTGAGCCCCTTCACTAATTGTTGGATATCCCGGAAACTATTCATCGGATTGACTTGAACTTTTCAGGGAATATTTTCGAAACATCATACTTCGAGAAAGGTTATTTAAAAAATCGATTTTTTTTTTAATTCTGACTGCATCTCACTCCTTAAGTTGAAGACACGTTGAAAATAACAACGCGATGTCTCCAAAAATTCTGGCCTTCCGGCTGAAGCCTTTTTTCCCTCGCTCAATTCGTTCTTGCTCTGCGCAACTCGCAGAGAAAGGATGAGTGAGAGCCAAAGCATATTTAAAAAAAAAGCGATGAATCTGTAATCCAGGAATCTCCAAGCTGATATTTTAATTTTGCGACCTCCCTTCGCGAGGTAGAGAAAAATAGTCAAGATATCCTGGCAGGATTTGATGGAAGAAACGTGCACTTTCTTCGGTTACCAAAGTCTCCACCATCCCGGTGGCTCTCAGCATGCTTCCGGGCCTGAATAGCGCCAATGAAGTAACGCCCCGCTGACATTCAGCCCTGAAGCGTGCCTCCTTCGTGACTAATCTCGTTCAATTTCCGTCGGAAGCATCAAAGTTTTCGCGTTAAAACGAGCGATGGATGCCGATCAACCGCTAGACTATCGCCAAAGCCCGGAACTAAAGGATTTTTAGGATAGCGAGACTCTTGATGATGGAGGTGCTAACTTCTAGGTCTAGGGAACCTTTTGCGATGTTTTTACCAATGATTAAAACAAAAAAAGAGTGGCACCTTTGAGAATCTTGACTGCCTTCGTTTTCCTAGAAACTTCTTTGGCCCCAGGTCTTTTAGAACGGAGAATATCCCTTGCCTGTGTTCAGAAAAACAATTTGAAACCGAAACATCAACTTGTTTTGGTGAATTTCGGTTGACTGATTGGCTATCAGTGCTAAGACATTTACCATATTTTTTATGTCCATGTCTCATAGTAGTCGCTATAATGCGAGAAAGATAATGAACTACTGATCATGAGGTGTTTTCGTATGTTTGACGTGTTACAGAGGGACGAATATTGGAGCTCCATTCGCCCGATGGAGTTCACGAGTGTTGGCTCCGAGCATCCGACAACGCCGAAGCTAGCGTTTGGTTCAACGCCCTTCATTCAGCCCTGGCAGCCCTCACCCTCAAGGCACTCAGATTGGCTTCCGCCCTCCCGGACCCACCGCAGTTGCAGCACATTGGTTGGCTAGCGAGAAGACACTGCTTACAGGTAAGAGACCTATACTGCTTCTGCTGCTCATTCGAGGCGAAGTTAGGCTAGGGTTGGGTGTTGAAGATTGAAAGGCAATGCCAATTGATCCTGGAGGTCCGAGCTTTGATCTAGAAGCTTGAAAGGCCCTACCAGTTCATCTTGGATGTGTTAGCTTGGGTCTGAAACCTTAGAAGAACCTGCCAATTGATACTGGAAGTTTTTCTTGGGTTTTGAAGCTTGAAGGACCTGCTAGTTGATCGTGGAGATTTCAGCTTGGATATTGAAGCTTGGAAGAACCTGCCAATTCATCCTGAAAGTTTTAGCTTAAAGTTGTGAAGCTTGGAAGGACCTTCCAGTTGATCGTAGAGGTTTTAGCTTGGGTCATAAAGCTTAGAAGAACCTGCCATTTGATCCTGGAGGGCTTAGCTTGGGTTTCGAAGCTTAGAAGGACCTGCCAGTTGATCGTGGAGGTTTCAGCTTGGGTCTTAAAGCTTGGAAAAAGCTGCCAATCCATCCTGAGAGTTTTAGCTTGGGGTTGTGAAGCCTATAAGGATCTGCCAGTTGATCGTGTAGGTTTTAGCTTGGGTCTCAAAGCTTGAAAGAACCTACCATTTGATCCTGGAGGGCTTAGCTTGGGGTTTGACGCTTACAAGGACTTGCCAGTTGATCGTGGAGGTTTTAGCTTGGGTCTTAAAGCTTGGAAGAACGTGCCATTTGATCCGGAAGGGCTTAGCTTGGGTTTTGAAGCTTAGAAGGACCTGCCAGTTGAACGTGGAGGTTTTAGCTTGGGTCTTAAAGCTTGGAAGGACCTGCCAATTGATCCTGGAGGTCTGAACTCGGGTTTCGATACTTAAAAGGACTTGCCAACTGATCGTGAAAGTTTAATGTCTGGCTCTTGAAGCTTAGAAGCTTAGAAGTCCTACTAATTGACCCAACTCCGTCTTTCATGACGGAGGTCGCTTTCAGCCTTCACTTTAAGGGTTTCGTAGTCACTAGGAACCCTCATCACTGCATCATCCTCGTTAATCCGTCACAGCGAGGTGTCCCTGCCCTCTCCGCTTTATTCTTGTCATTGCTTTAGTTTCAAAAATCAGAAATAAATCACTGACTTTCAAGGTTTCAAGGGGCTAACGGTATCCCAGAATAACGCAAAACTTACGAGGAATTCACGGATTTCGAAGGTTTCCTGACCTTGATTGACTTCATTCAGCAATTTATAACCATTACCTTTAACCTTTATTATCCTTTGCACCATTGGTGAAGCATCGCGGCTTCGTGTTCGCGTCTACTTGTCCGTGAAATTTATTTGCATTTATCGAAACTCCTATCAAGTACTACGGTCGCATTTGTCGACAATTCGGTCGGCTCTTTGGCTAAGAAAAAAAAAGAAGCAACGAACGTAATAAAATTGTCATTCATTTTATTTTCATCCACGTAGGAAACAGACCTCACCGAGTTGAGGTATCAGGTAAATTCAATTGTCTTTCCCGATTGTCCGGATATGAAGCAAGGCGAAGGATGGAAAGACACACAGAGAGAAAGAGAGGGAGTGAACTCGATTGCATGCGCTTCATCGCGTGCTCCGAGCTTCCCCAAGCTAATAAATCGAGGCATCGATTCTTCGATTATCGGCGACGTACAAAAACAAAGTGAAAACCGCTCGCGAATCAAGATGGATCGAGTTTGGGAAAGAGAGAGACAAAAAAAGAAGGGATTCGTGACTTGCCGAGTCACTCATTTATGCACTCTCCCTAAGGGCCTTGAGGCACACGCGAGGCTCCTCAAAACAAGAGGAGAAACACTCTCGACCACCCCTTCTCTCCTTCATGTTTTTCGCCACTGTGAATTCAGAGCAAACGGTTCAGGAATTTCCATCTTTTCGTTCCGCCCAGGACTTAGTACTATTAACATCCGACCTTTATACTTCTAGCTTCCGCAAATTACCTTGCAAAAAATTTAAGTCATTGCTGCCAGAAGCAGTACAGTTATTATCTGCGCCGAGTATTTCAACAAATGAGGGAAGCTCGATCTATTTTCCAGTTGAATCCACTGACTGTGAATCAAGTGATTCTTCCGATGACGACTCTACTAAAGTTGTGCGTAACCAACTGGATTAATTAATGAATTCCGTATTAACCTAACTTTAAGAAAATTATTGTCATTTTAGTATAAATAAAACGTTTTTTTCCATACAAGTCGTCCATATTGGATCCGCCATTTTGTTTTTTTTTCTTCATATTTTGACTTCAGTTTTATAATAAGCGACGTCAAAAACGCCGGAGTACCGACTTTTACCCGAATTAAATGCGTTTCGAATAAATGTTGAGCGGTATTGGATCCGCCATTTTGGTTTTCTTGAATTTTGACTTGAGATTCGTAATAAGCGACCCCAAAAACTCTCGAGTACAAATTTTTAACCGAAGCGAATGCGTTTTTGAATAAACTTTTAGCCGTCTTAGATTCGCCATATTGTTTTTTTCAAATTTTGACGTCAGATTCGTAATACGCGCCCCCAAACACTCTTAAGAAAAAAACTTTTACCCGAATTGAATGCGTTTTTGAAAACATTTATAGCCGTACTGTATCCGCCATTTTCTTTTTTTCAAATGTTGACTTCCGATCCGTGATAAGCGACCCCAAAAACTTCTAAGTACAAACTTTTACCCGAATCGAATGCGTGGTCGAATAAATTTTGAGTGGTAATGGATCCGCCATTTTGTGTTTTTTTAAACTTTGACTTCAGATTCGTAATAAGCGATCCCAAAAACTCTTGGGTACAAACTTTTACCCGAATTGAATACATTTTCGAATAAATTTTGAGCGGTATTGGATCCGCCATTTTGTTTTTTCAAATGTTGACTTCAGATTCGTGATAAGCGACCCCAAAAACTTCTAAGTACAAACTTTTACCCGAATCGAATGCGTTTTCGATCAAATTTCGAGCGGTATTGGATCCGCCATTTTTTTTTTTTTTATTTTGACTTCAGATTCATAATAAGTAACCCCAAAAATTCTCGAGTACAAACTTTTACCCGAATCGAATGCGTTGTCATCCACTATTTTGTCTTTTTCAAATTTTGACTCCAGATTCGTAATCAGTGACCCCAAAAACTCCCAAGTACAAAGTTTTACCCGAAACGAATGCGTTTTTGAATAAATTGTAGCCGCATCAGATCCGCCATTGTGTTTTTTTTTCTTCAAATTTTGACTTCAGATTTGTGATCAGCAACCTCAAAAACCCCCGAGTACGGACTTTAAACTGAATTGAATTCGTTTTCGACTTTTGGCCAGAGATTTGAGATTCCGTCCCGCTGTGCGCATCACCGCTCTGATTTCTTTTATCAACTTACTTTGATTGTCCTGTCCTTTTATCGCGGATGGGGCAACCTACTTATTGTTCTCCCAGTCTCTTTCCCTTGGTTCGTGAGATGTTTTTATTTTCCGAATCAAGGGTTTCAATCGAGCCAATTTCCATCGTTCACTGATGCTACTCCTGAATACATCGGCTCATCGGGTGACAGGCTTTTACGGAGCTCTGCTGAATCTTTATCAATGGATAACGCATTTTCGCGCACTCATCAGGCTGGAAAGTTTCCCTAATCGCGGAGAAAGTTAAATTTGAACATCCCGATGAGACTTGGCTGCTTCATGGGCAATTAGGTCGTAACTTAAGATCGAGGAAGTTTCCAGGGGGTTAGTCAAGCGAATCGCGAGGGGTTGACGACATCCCGGAAGGGGTAACTACGCGCGACTTCTCATGTACGCACCCTCACGGAAACGTGTAACGCCGACTCCCAGCACATCCGACCGTTTTGAGGACAGCCCTTGAAATATCGAGACGATCATGGATGATAACGTTTCAGGAGGACTGCATGACTACTTGGAGGATGCAAAACTACTTGGAAATTAAAAGTGTCATCATTTTTTGACGAGTCAAGTAAATTGATCACAAGTTTTCCATACCAACTTATGACAAACGAATTGACGAGACATTCTCCAGTTGTAGCTACGATACTGTCTTTCCTTAAGGGGCTTTCTCACTATAGACGCTGAAAAAGGGCTATTTGCATCAATTTTTTTGATTGGTCTATATTATAGATAATGATATAAGAGTTGTTACACTTAATAAATACACTTTCGAAATATATATATTTTTTAAAATTATTTATCCAGGTCACTATTTATAGACGAAAATGGTAGTTAAAAAAATGACCTAAAAAAATTGTAGGCCTGCGCCGTGGATGAAATCTCGGAGATGGATGATCCGAAACAAAAAAATCGAACGGTTTTAGATTTAGTATGTTAATAGCTATAGAGCATATCATACGATTTTTGATATTTGCAAAAGTAACAAAATGGCGGACATTTTTCGAAAAAACAACAAAACGTGTTTATTCACCGTTTTGACAAAAAAATAGTAAATAACAAAAAAATCCTTGATTTGCGCTATAGCTATAGTTGTAAAGAATATGTAGTTAAAATTTCATAAGGATCGGTTCAGTAGTTTCGAAGATTTTATCAATAAGCCGTCGAAAAACGTTGTTTCGAGAAAAACGCGTTTAACGTTTGTTTGGGCTACATAAATACATAAAAAAAATTTGTTGTCTTTTGAACTATTCATTAAATGTAATAACTTTCATATAAATATCTATAATATAAAAATATCAAAAAAAATTATGAACATAGCCATGTTTAGCGTCTAAAGTGAGAAGACCCCTTAATTTCATCCTCAATTACATTTGGCTTTGCCCCCGACCTTCTTTCTGGTGGATTCTATTGATTCCTAATGCGACCCTTGGTTTCTGATTCCCACCAAGTGCCTCGGAGACACCTGTCGCCTCAACTCTTCAAAGATATCAATCGCAGCTTCAAATATATAAAAATTTATATAGGAAGTCGGGGAAAATTTCGTTCCGCAATTCATCGAGCGGCAAGATCGTTCCGATGGATTTATTTTCATCTCCCTTTTCCGCGATATTGCAATATGCTCGATTACCAATTCATCGAATGATATCTTATTGCGGTTTGCATTATTGATAAAGGGTAGACGCTGGGAGAGAGAGAGAGAGAGAGAGAGAGAGAGAGAGAGAGAGAGAGAGAGAAGGGTTGGGATGTTGAACCACGACCAGGATATCGCGGAGACACGACGGATCTCCCTCATCCTCACCCTCGATGTTGGCACATAATTGATTGGCATTAGCGCACCTGATTGCCGCGCTAACCCACGCCATCACCCCTCGGCAACCTTATCTCCACCCTCTGCCATCGTAGCTCTACACACACGTACACTGAACCCTTGACTTCGCTGGTTGGTCTCATGGGGTCCTTAAATACCCTTCGCCATGTACCAACGTCCTCGAAGTCAGGCTGAATAGTGCACTGCAGTTCCACGTCTGCTTCGCAGCTACACGTAAACACTAGAATAGGAGCACAGTGTCGTTAACCCCGCTCGTCCCCCACCAGCCCGAGAAATCTGCCACGAGGGCACAGGGAAACTGTGGAAACCCATGCCGATAGCAGCCAATTTCCAATAAACTTCCGGTTTTTGGCCACCAGCAAAAGGGGAGCAGTACGTTTTAGCGCTGGCGGTCTAGCGCGAGGCCGTTTGGGCGCGAGGACGTTTTGGCGCTGCCGTTCTAGCGCGAGGAGGTTTCGGAGCAAGGATATTTTGGCGCGAGGACGTTTAGGCGCAAGGACGTTTTAGCGCGAGGACGTTTAGGCGCAAGGACGTTTTGGCGTGAGGACGTTTGGGCGCGAAGACGTTTTGGCGCGAGGACGTTTAGGTGCAAGGACGTTTAGGCACAAGGACGTTTTGGCGTGGGGACGTTTGGGCGCGTAGACGTTTTAGCGCAAGGATGTTTAGGCGCAAGGACGTTTTGGCGCAAGGACGATTAGACGCAAGGACGTTTTGGCGCCAGGACGTTTGGGCGCGAAGACGTTTAGGCGCAAGGACGTTTTGGCGCTACCGTTCTAGCGCGAGGACGTTTGGGCGCGACGACGTATGGGCGCGAGAATGTTTGCGTGCGACGACGTTTTGGCGCGAGGATGTTTAGGCGCAAGGACGTTTTGGGGCAGAGCGTTTTGGCGCGGAGACATTTTGACGCGGGGACGTTTTGATGTCAGGGTCTTCTGGCACCAGCGCAAGTTGGTTTAGCACCACGAATCGTGTGTCGATGATAAACCATATATCATAGGCCTGACTAAGTCTTGAGCTGTTTGAAGAACACATTTGAAAAAAAGGATGAATACTCCTTTTAATCAATACAAAATGTATAAAAATGTCAGCCAAATAAGAAAAATCATCAGAAAAGCATTTTTTGTTTGGTTTTGTCGTTTTTTGTTCGGGCTTTTTGGGGTTTGTTTTTGAGTTTGTTTGGGTATGTCAGCCAAATAAAAAAATCATTTAAAAACATAATTTTTTAGTTTGGTTTTGTTGCTTTTTTTTGTTCGGGCTTGTTTTTGGGTTTCTTGTTTAGGTTTGTTTGGGATTCCTTTTTATGAATTTACATTACGTTGCTTCCCTGCATGAGTACAAATAATGTGTGTGTGAATATTGTGTGTTATGGTTTATGTGACTTTATTCGGATTTGCTTGTGCGCCAATACATTCATGAAAAAGCGTCCTCACGCCCAAACGTCCTCGCGCCAAAACGGCAGCGCCAAAACGGTGTCGCCAAAACAAAACGTACCCATCAAAAGTGCCCATCAAAATATTGACCCGTACACGCCGTTGACGCGTCCACCGTTGTTCTTCATGCTTCGCGTCATTTCATCAATACGAGGCAGTTAGATGAGATGCAAGTAGTTGGGACGAGATTTGAACGAGACCTCACGTATTAAAGTTGCCCGAAGGTGGCAAGGGAAGGACGAGGGCAACATGAATGTGCGAGTTTCGCTGCTGAAAGCATCGGCAATTCTATTAGGCTGCGCCCTATGTGCACAATTCGCTCGGCAAGGATGCTGGATGGATGAGAGTTATCGGCGAATTATGAGAGGCTAACCTAACTAGAAACTATCTCTCTCTCTCCCTCTCGTTCGCTTTCTCCCATAGGAATAAGCTGAAAACATTTGATCGTGGATGGAAGCTCGTATGCTTGATGTGAAAATGGCTTCACGCTGGATATGCCCATTGATCCGGGGAATACATACACTTCGTTGGAAATATACTGAAAAGCGTTATCCTTTCGTCTTTTTTAACGGGACGAGCGATAATCCGTACAAATACCGGATTGCACTGTGCTCTTCAGCTTTCATCATATTCCTCTTCCTAATGAGCCACTTATATTCCCATTCCCATTAAGCTATAAGTACAGAATTAAAAGGGCTGATGCACTGCTGCCGATATTAATGCGGGCTCGGTAATCCCCCCTGACAACCGTTGTCGACCTGAGCCGGTGGTTGGATGGGCGACCGCTTGCGCGCAGTTTGCGCTGATAGGCCCTCAGTTCTCGATTATGGAACAACAGAAAATCATTCGAAATATAGTTGCTGGTACAGAGAGTGGGGCAGTTTCCCTCTGCCCTCCTGCTGCTGAGAAACGGTGGTGCATTGAAGAAAACGGCTGTGTGCAACATTCTGGGGGGGGGGGGGGTAGTGGATGCGAAAATATGGGGTCGTAAAATCCCGCATGTGGGAGAACTTGATAATAAAAGGTACAAACATATGGATAAGGTTTCGCCCCCCCCCCCCCCCGAGCCCTCCGATCGATCTGAAATTTTGCACCAACCTTCCTTTTAATATTTTAAGACAATCCCTTGAGCGATTCGTGGCAACTCGCAATAGTTTTCGAGATATTGCATTTTTTAGTTTTTTTTTAGGGTACATTTTGGAATCCCCCGTACAAATCTTCCTTTTAACATCTAAAGACAACCCCTGAAGGGATTTTTAGCGACTCGCAATAGTTTTTGAGATATTGCATTTTGAAGTTTTTTTTTAACGCGCCGACTATATACAGCCTGTCTATCTCGGCCACGCGAAAAAGCGCAGTAATTATCGACGTCACAGAAAAATGTTCAAGACAAAAGTTGTACGGTGTGAAGGGGGCCATCAAATGCGACCAATTTTTTTTACTTCGGTGGAGGCGCTGCCGCACAGTGAAGGTCACCTCCACTTTTAAATGTAATGGTACATTTTTTCATACCATCTTGTGGAGTACCTCAAGCCGCATAAAAAACGTTGGAGGTCAAAGTCTTTCAAGGTCAGTCAAGGTCAGTATCGATGATACAAATCTAAATAGGCGACCTTGAATGACCTTGAACGACTGTATCAGTCATGTAACGACTGACCTTGAACAGGACACCCTGTATATATGTGCTACATCCCCGTTCATACCTATATATATTATCGCGCTCTCTTTTTTGTCCAAACAAAAATACCCAAACAAACCCAAACCCAAAAACTATTGCGCGTCGCCAAAAATCCCTTTCAGAGTTGTCTTAAAATATTAAGGGGTAAGGCCACTGTAGACATTTCAAAAAATCGTTAACGTCCTGCTCGAGCGGGACGTTAATTTGTAAGGCGCAGGCATCGCAGGCATCGCTGACTGAAGGTATATAAAATTTATCAATGATTTTTCCGTACCGAAAAATTTAAACGCGTTTTTTTCGAAACTACATTTTTAAGTCGACCGGACTCATAACTCAAACAAATCTTGACCGATTGACTTGAAATTTGAACTATATTCACAATTACATTCTGCATAGAAGTACATAGAATTTTCTCGACATATTACATAGTTTCTTTTATAAACAATTTTCGGACGATGTTTTTTTTGAGAATTTTGAACTTTTATTTAAAAAACGCGCTGTTTTTGCAAAAATCGATATATCAAAAAAATCCTACGTACTTCTTTAGCTATTCACATGTATAATCGACGAAAAAAAAATGCATTCACTGTAAATAAAAAATTGCAGGTGCCACTGGCCGCGCGCCTATGAAAAAAAGGCTTCGTCGAAGAAAAGCTGTGCGGCCGCCCTTTTGTTTTATATTACTTTGAAAAAATTAGTTTATTCAGTTTATGATATGTGTGATAAAGGACCTTTTTCAGAATTTTGATTTATTCCATTGTCCCGCTGAAAGAAATTCCCAAAATGTACTTATTTTTTATCCTGCTACAGACTCTGTACCCCTTAAAAGGAAGGTTCGTGCTAAATTTAAGCTCGATCGGCGGGGGGGAGGGAACCTTACCCCAACATGCCCAAACAAAAATACCCAAACAAACCCAAACCCAAAAGCTATTGCGCGTCGTCAAGAATCCCTTTAAGGGTTGTCTAAAAATATTAAAAGGAAGGTTTGTACTAAGTTTCAGCTCGATCGGAGGGGTGAGGGGGTTTCGAGACCTTACCCGAACATATCGTTGGACGTACGTAGTTACGTTATACGAGTATTTTATTCGGCGCAGTTCAATCAATCGATCCTCGTACGGTATCGAAGTTTCGGCAGACCGAGGGTCTTCTCAATCCTGAATATCGTTTTCACGAAAGTCTGCAGGTGGAGAAATGGAGAATTTCCGTTGCAGCGATTGTGGACACACGTCTAGTGGGCGATCGGGAGCTACTCGGCTATCGTCCAAGCCACGAGGCTCGGGGGATGATTTGGTTATGATTTGAATAAAACATCACTTTTCTGCCGGAGACCCGGAAGCTCTCCACGCCTCAGTCCTTCCTCCTCTTACACGCGGGAAACGGAGGGAAAAAAATCGAGTGGCGGAGAACAAGAGAGAGAGAGAGAGAGAGAGAAAGAGGCAAGCAAAGAAAACTTCCAGTTGGCAGAAAAGAAACTACATTATGTATCAGTAGCTGGAAGAGAGAGAGACAGAGTTGAAGAAGGATCATAACTTCTGACCTCACTCCCACGGTACACCGAAGCGGGAAAACTGCCATACTTTTCTTTCTCGCTTTGTGATATATCTCACATTTTTGCCCCGAAGCGAGAACGTACGTATATTCAGCTCGGATACCCCACCCGTTAGCTTCAACAAAACTTGAACGTTTGGGAATACACGGAATTAAACGTTTCCACTTTGGTGCTTTGCGAGCAAGTCCCTCGTCCCCGTGTGCACAGCGAAGTTTCGTCGGTTTCCATCTTCGCGTTGCTTTTCCACTCGTACAGTGTTCCTTTACCCGTCATCGCTTCAACCTGGCGTTTTTGTAATTTCGTCTGCCTGAGTGGTGAATCCGGAAGTATGATTCGTTTTTCGGTCTTCTGTCGCGAACGTGATCACGAGGCTTTTTTATCGTTAATTTGGGTTAAGGGGTCTTCTCACTTTGGACGCTAGAAAAGGCCATTTTCATGAATTTTTCGATAGGTTTATATTATAGATGTTCATATAAAAGTTTTTATATTTAATAAATATAATTTCGGAGTACATAAAAAAGAAAGTATTCATTTAAGGCCTTAGCCCACAGGAACAGGTATAAAATCATGTGGGAATTTAACAAATTTTTCGTATGAAAAAGTGATTCGCTCATAAAATTAATTACACGTTTATTTAGTATGAATATCAAACGGTTAGAAAAAATATATATATTTTTTTTTCGATGTACAAAATGGCCGAATACTCGAAACTTCTCGAAACAGCTTTTTTCCAATTGACGTGACAAATGACTTCAACAATTTTCACTCGATTTGCTTCGAATTTTTAAGTTATGTTCCTAATTGCAATTCGCAGAGAAGTACGTACGGAATTTCGAAAAATTTCCGAAAAATTCATTTCTTAAGGGGTAAGGCCACTGTAACGGCCCAAAAAAAAAGGTTTTTTCACTAATTTTTTGCTCCCGAAATTGAAGGTATTTGAAAAAAAACTTTTAATGGTGTTATCGGGCATACATTAAACTTTATTATAAATTTTTTTTACAGTAAAAAAAAAACAAAATGGCGGTTCCACAGCTATCTTCCCGGGACATGTTTTGCTTCCAGGGCTCCGCGGCACGCAGCACCACTGGTGCACTTTTGAATCTAGAACAAAAAAAAACCATTAATCTAGAGGGCTATAGCTAGAGAATGTCGATCGGATTTTAAAAAGTATCAATTTTTGTGGATTTGGCGTGCGTTTGAAAAAAAAAATTGATTTTTGACGAAAAAAACGGCAAGTTTTTTGTTAATAAAAAATCAATAAATAAAGTTCTTGAAAATTCCGATCGACATTCTCAAGATAATGTAAATGTTCACATCTGGTTAAAATTTCAAGTAAAAAAAATGAAAATTGTTCGAGTTATGCTGCGTGCCATTTTGAAAAACCATGTTTCGAGAAAAACGCGTTTAAAGTTTTGCGAATAGTTTTTTATTGGAAAAAATTTAAAAAAGAAGTTAAAAGGATTTAAACTATTTTTAAACTAGAGGGTTTAAACTATTTTTTAAGCCAATAAAAAAAAATCGATTTTTCAAAAAATTTACAGTGGCCTTACCCCTTAAGTTCAAATACCTACAACTTTTGAATGAAACAATATTTTTCAAATTCCGCACGTACTTCTCTAGGTATTCTAATCTAGATTGACGAGAATTTTTGTTTTTTGTTCTAGGTAAAAAATTGTGAATGCCAAATGTCACGCCATGGAGCGCCGAAAAAAAGATAAAAGAAAATATTAGTAGTCGGCCATTTTGTACATCGAAAAATAAATATATACGTATTTTCTAACAGCTTGATATTCATACTAAATAGATGCGTAATTAATTTCATGAGTGATTCACTTTTTCATACGCATAAAAATGGTTAAATTCGCGCATGATTTTATACCCGTTACTGTGGCTTAAGGCCTTAAGCCACTGTTTATAGACGAACATGATAGATAAAAAAATGTCCTAAAAAATTGTAGGTCTGCACTGTTGATGAAATCTCGGAGATGGATCATCCGAAATAAAAAAAAATCAAACCCTTTTAGATTGAGTATATTAATGGCTATAACAATGACAGACATGACATTTAAAAAAAAACAAAAAAAAACGTGTTTTTTTACCTTTTTGGCAAAACAAAATCGTAAATATGAACATTTGAAAAAATGCTTGATATGCGCTATACTTATAGTTGTAAAGAATATTTGGTTAAAATTTCATAAGGTCGGTTCAGTAGTTGCGCGTTTTTTAAAACGTTGTTCCGAGAACGCGTTTACAGTTTGTAAACATTTTATTACATAAATACATAAACATTTTGTTACATAAATACATAAAAAACATTTTTTTATGTATTTCAAAAGTGTGTTTAGTAAGCGTAACAATTTTGTATCAATATCTATAATATAAACCTGTCAAAAAAATTCATGAAAATAGCCTTTTTTACCGTGTAAAGTGAGAAGACTCCTTAAGTGGGCCTTTACGGGTCTCGTTCCACGAGCTTGGGAATTTGTGCAGCGAAGGGAAAATGGAGGAGAGTGAGGAAGCTGCGCGGAGGGTGACATGGCGAACAAACAAATCAAGGCGGGCAACCACTTTAGGAGATCGAAAATCGGATGGTTTTTTGTATTTTTTTTATTGTGAAAAAAAACGGAAATTTCCGCAAATTTGACAATAATTTATTCCTATTTTCATACATGTTTGGTTATCTTATGTATTAATTAAGGTGTAATCCACTGTGTCCCGTGGCGTGTCCTCGTCGTCGTTGTCGATATGCGGGAATTGTGCAGCTCGCAATCCGCATCTTTAATAGTCCAACAAATTTTTATACATTCTTGAGATGTTTTTTAAGAACATGAACCTAAATTTAGAAGAGAATCGAAAAATGAATGTTAAAACCTGTTTAAACAAACTGATCGATTTTTAGCATTTCCCCCCCCCCCCGATATTTCTCAATAATAAATATGTTGTAAACAATCTAATCCTTTCAACGTTAGGTTCATGTTTTGATAAATTATATTATGCAAACGTGTTCCAAATTTGAAGATGATCCGTCAATTAGTTTTTGAGTTATAATTCCCGCAAATTGAAAAAATGTCGTTTCGAGAACAATACGTTTAAAGTTTCACAGACGGAAAACTCAAAGTCAAATGTGTTTAATCGAATGATAAAGTATCTTACCGATTAATCAGCGATTCCAGTACCATACAGCAGCCCTTCCTCTTCCGCATGCAACTCGTTTGAAGCTTGCATTTCTTCTTTACGAGCTTTTCGAATTTCTTGTCTCTCTCATGAGCTTTTTCAATTTTGCCGAGCCACGCGCATCTGATCCATTTGCTCGGCAGTGTTCATCATTTATTTACATACCGTTAAAAGGAATCCGAATATCGTTTTGATATTTTCAGGGTATGCTTAAGGGGTTAGGCCACTCTAGAGGCCGAAAAAAGGCTTTTTGGGGATTTTTTTTCTGAAAAACTACAAAATAAATCGAGATTACAAAAAAGGATGTTTATCATACATATCAGTGACTGTATACAATATTTTTTCAAGCGATTAATTTCAAAATGGCGGCTGTGCCGCGTTTATCTCAAAACTGCATTTTTGAAGTTGGCCGGAAACATAACTCATACCATTTTCAATCGATTCACAATTATCTGACGATTTTTTAGGCATTTGTTTCGCTTTCCAAAAATTTTCCTAAAAAATCGTCAGATAATTGTTAATAACAAGTGAACTATGCAATATAAAAAACATCCTACGTACTTCCATAAACAATGTATTTTTCTATATTCAACATTTCAACTGAATTGGTTGAAAGTTGTCTGAGTTATATTTCCGGCCAACGAAAAAAATCTAGTTTGGAGATAAACGCTGCACAGCCGTCATTTTGAAATTGATTGTCTCAAATAAATTATCGTATACAGTCACTGATATGTATGATAAACACCCGTTTTTGTAATCTCGATTTATTTTGTAGTTTTTCTTAAAAAAAAACTCCTCAAAAAGCCTACTTTTTCGGCCTCTAGAGTGGCCTAAGGCCTTGAGATATTTTGCTAACGATTTGTGAAATTAAAAAAAATGATTTTTTTAAGCATCTGAAGTGGTTGCCCGTTTTAAGTTACTTTGGATGATGCCAGCGCGCATTTTATCACGGAAACGTGCGTACTCTTTGATAGGGAATACTTTTCGGCAACATTGCGGAGATTTTCGAGGGATTTCGAGTGAACAGACAATTTGCAAATACGTGCCGAACAGGTAAATCCGTATAGGGGTAGACTCGAAAAGAGAGGGGTGAATACTCGGGAGACTGTGAATTCGGGTTTATTCTACGGAGGGGGATTGGCCTCCCTTTTTTCACTCTCTTCAGCGCTTGGCAACCACACGGCTCTCAAATCCGCTGCTCGTTGATATACGTCGCGTGGTAACTGGTTTGGCGGGTCTCGCGCATGATCATATTCACCCCTTGCACGCTCGCCGACATTCTTTCACCCTCGCACCCTGACACAAGCCGGAGAACACTCGGTTTACTACCCTCGTAAAGATTACGAGAAATACAGTGGGTGTGTGTATTGTATAAATTGTCGTTCACCCTATCGCCCAAGCTTGGAACAGTTGTACATCCCCGGACCCAGGCCCAGCCGCCCACCCTTCGCCCGGACGGTAGCCCAGGGCTATCCGACATCGCCAGGTCTCGTCCCAGACCGGATATGTAACTACACTGCGTACTGGTGTCATACGCTCGTGTTTATAGCTACCTATCTACGTAGAACAGGGACAAGGAGAAAGGGTTGATAGGCATAAAAGGGTTGATAGGCTTATTCGTCGAGTTGATTTCCGTTTGTACCGCCGCTCAGTTCCTCTTCATTCCTTGACGAAAGTACACCAGTGTCACGGGCCATCCGAGCTACGTTGTAACTTTAGGAGAAAAGCCCCTGATCTGATGACACTGCATTCGAGACATGTATCCGTTGTTCAACTAGACTTATCCTGAACACGCGGATCAGGGGATGCTCGTCGTCAAACGAACGATTAACAAACCGCCCACCTTATCACGACGGTCTCAACGACCCTTAATTAATTACTACCACGACATTGCGCCGACTTAGGCTTCCCCTTGGAAGAACGTTGATAATGGTATTCAAATGTTTGCAGGACTCGTGGAGCGCCAAGTATTCATTTCCCCGTCTTGACATTCCACGAACCCACGTATACGTGTTCCCCGGCCAACAACGACGACGCGAGCAGTGCGCCCTTATATCATTCTGAAATTGTTGTTTTAATAGCGGCGTAAAGATTATACGAAATTAGCCCCCCGGGTGATTTACAGGTGTACGAGAAACAAGATAAACCCCCTCGGAGCTCGTAGATGAGCCTTATGTGTTTTCTACTCGTTATGCAACATTGGCTAGTGG
The DNA here is from genome assembly GCA_964007375.1 of Ophion obscuratus. NCBI lineage: Eukaryota > Metazoa > Arthropoda > Insecta > Hymenoptera > Ichneumonidae > Ophion > Ophion obscuratus. The sequence continues at coordinate 19,824,489 of OZ023324.1, forward strand.
CTTTGAGTCCCTCTCTCTGTCTCTCTCTGAGTTGGTCTCTCCACCGCAACCCTCAAACCGAGTCCAAAGCCTGCCAGTCTAATCTAAATTTAATCCAGACCACCGGACTGCGGAATGCAGATCATCCACCCCTTTTCCCTATCGCGCTTTTATTGGTGGTCATACCGCAGACGCTTCTATCTCATCGTGACGGAAACGGGAATGATTACGCGCTTGGGATATGGACCACCATAAAACGCCTGGTCAGACAGAAATGTCTGGATCTGTCCTGAAGCTCACAAATCGAAAGGAAAATCAGCGAGAAATGTGGCTACCGTCGTACACGCAAAAACAACTAACTAGATGTAGCATGGAGACACTTGACTTCCATTACACTGAAGGTAGAATTGACCGGTCGCTTGGCGTCACAACTGTCCCCAGTCCGGCCTAGCAACACCCTTATACGGAGTCTCTATTGGAGGAGTCCTCCAGCCCGATCCTCAAGATCTCGCCTGTTCTCCTCGTGATTCCTGACATCATTAGGTGCAGATATGGATGCCTTTCACCCACGCTGCATTGGCAAAAGCTTTTCCACTAGACGAAGTTGTGGTGTTAGTTTGCCACTTGTAGGAGATGGTTTAGTAGGTGCTACCTACTGAAACATACATTAGAGGCGTATCGTTGCGCCATGCGCTTATAGGTGTGTGACCCTTTGGTGGTAGTTTCACCAGGGCTTGGAAGAACTCCAAGCCTGACTGGAGAAGCGAATAAGTGAAAGAAGAAAGCTTCGCTGGCTTCCCCAACCGGCATCGTCACTTTCGTGCAAGCACAAAGGATCGCAAAAGGATTTTCCCACCCTCAATAGCCCGCTGCATCCAGTCCGTATGGAGCCTAATCGATGACGCGAACAAACTATAACATGATCACCCTACGTTGCATCTTTGGTCATCATTCAAAACTCGCATGGTTCAAATTTCCACGGATCCTGATAAATTCGGAACTACCAGCCCTTAGTGTGATGTTTGCCAAACTTCACGACCCTCCATGCCCCTCAATATTGCCGTAGGTAACCGAGGCAGCCAACGAACTTCCTTAATGTAAGATCGATCCAAAGGTTCAGGCACCGGGAGTCTCGAGTGCCCAAAGACCACAAGGGGTGTTTGAAGCTATCAATGACTTTGCTTGTTCGCAATTGGAGGTCTGCGTTTTCTCACGTCGATCGACCATCACCGTGACCAAGCCCAAGTAGACCGATCGATTTCGTGGCAAGGCTCTCTAGCATACCCATCGCTTGAAAATTGCAGCTCAGGAGGGGGGACGGCTATTGAAATGAGAGGGCGCACAAAGCGAAGAGCGATCGTTAAATCATAGACCCTCCATGCACTAGACACGTATACGTCTGTTTTGTAGCCCACGGACAATCTTCGCTCTACGTGAATTATTTCCAAGAACAAACGGGGGCCAACCTTTTGCTAAGATTCCTGTGGCTCATTCGGAAATTAGAGGGCGCTGAACGCCGAAAACCTGGCCCATTCTTGTTCTCTCTGCAAATTCCACAAGTAACCTTGCGGAAGTCAAAGGTTGGTTCCATACATCGATGCCCTGCCTTGTAGCTCTGTTAGCGAAACTCTTCTCCCTGTCTCACTGCGACCCATCTCATCCTGGCCTCTTCCACCCTCTTTGGCTACTATAGCAACCCTGCAGTCTCACCGTATACGTCTGGTTCTCGGGCATTTGCCGCTTTCTCCGATTCCTCGCAACTCAACAGGGTGGCGGGCAAGCCTCCCGCGTTACTCTCCGCCACGTTCTGCTGCTCTATCTCCATATAAACAGATATTCGAATCTTCCTCGTAGACGCTGGAGCCATTACTGTAATTGAATGCACTGAGATCAAATATTAGAGTCGACTTGTTATACGTGTGCCCAGGTTGGTAACGAGAAGCGAGAGAGAGATGGCGAAAGGTGGAATGAAAGAGGGTTAAAGTGCGATGGAGGGAGAAATCAACGAGGCTAGAGATACCGAGTGTCCATTAATCATGCCGCGCTATCGGAACAGGACGGTCTGTTCCGTCGCGTGTGAAATTGAATGGAGAGAAGTGTTCTCCGCACGTAGCCCTCTTCCTGTATTCCTCATTCCCCCTACCACTTCTGTGTAATACGTGTATGCGATAGTCAGCGAGAAACTGTACCCTCCCCCGGCCTCTCGCGGACTCGTTCCACCCGTTCCATTTCCAAACATCCATGAGCTTACGGTGTACCGAACAATTTTCATTTCATTAGCCCCGTGGTAGATCCTCATTGCACCATCATCGCTTCCCTTGGCATCGTTATTATTTGACGATCAATCCGCTGCCTATCTGTTGCCACACGTTGAATCCCGCATGTACCAGCGATTCGTTGCACTTCGCTAATGTACTCTGGACTCTGTCGGGGGCGGGACGCCACCTTTTTCACTTATCACCGTCAACTTTAATCTCCGCTCCCGAGTGACTGACGTAACGCGGGCCAGATGGATGGTAGCTGTTTTATCAGCTCGAAGCGTGGTGGTGGTGGTGGCCTCGGCGCGTGAACATAACCAACTGTGGTACAACGCTACGGATATGCCGGGCTCGACTAATCTATCGCTTTAATATGAGCATTTTACGGGATACGTTGCAATGTGACTATGCTTCACACGTATGGGGAAGATGAATTGTGGTTAAAACGATTCGAATCTCGTCCTTTGTGTACCTATAGAAGAACCCGGCCAGTCTCTATTCCCCTGTCTCTGTCTACTCCCTCACTCCGGCCAGATGCTCGCCGAGTAATGGACGTACGTATGAGAGAAGAGCAATCCCGTCGGTTGAGGGGATGGATAGAACGATGGCCAAAGTGTACCTGCAATCAGGGTCCGGAAAGTGGAGAGGATCTGAAGAGAGCTGGTGATGACGATGGTGATGGTGGTCGAAGCGCTTCTATCAATAACCTACTATTAATTAGAGTCCGAGCTTCGAGGCGCCTCTCCACCCCACTATCCATAACCGACCGTCAAACATTGGAGGCGGCCGGAGAATCCGGTGTATCCATATGCTGATGCAGTTCGCTGTAGGTATAGCTGCAAGCTTGGTGCAGCCACTCGGGCAGCTCTTCACCTATGCTTTCGTCTGTTCTACCACCGTCGTCATCCCTCCTGACCAACTCTTCGTCCGCCCCCGAGCCTTCATCATAACCTTAGCGCGGTGTTCAGTTGATTCGGTTGGGCCTGGGATGGTGGTGGTGCTGCTGGATGGCTTTGGAGGTCCTGGAGATGGTGGTGGCCCAGCCTGGTTGGTATCCAGGATACCTCTGCCAGTACCGATATCCTTTCCCTCGTACTTCGACAGCCACCACCCAAAACCAACCTCGAACGCCCCTCCTCGTGCCCAAGTGGATAGTGCATCAGCAATGCTAAGTAAACTGCGGCAGAAACGAGCTGCCAGCTACGCTGATGCCATGGGGTGGTGCACAAGGGTGGTGATGCTGACGCGCCAACCCCCGCCCCTCTCTTCCCTGTCGTGTACGAGGTACACACGGGACGAAGTGGCGATGCGGATACGTCGCGAACCTGTGAAGGATGCTACGTGTATGCATCCTAGGACGAAGATTGAGGCACACAGCGGGAGCGCTGTAGGAGATACCCAGAGTCTAGGCTGATTCAAAGGAGTCAGAACTTAAGCAGATACGATAGGGAGCGGGGTGAGGCAGACCGGGAGTAGTCGAGGAGGAGAATCAAGGATTTCGTCGATGGGTGAGGTGGAGTGAGGGCAAAGAGAGACAGGGATAGATATACCGAGAGAGGACGTTTATTCCTCTTCTGGGTAACCGCTAAAGCGAACACGGTGTAACCGGGTATGCATTGAGGACACGCGGAGGAGCCGGAAGAGCGCAACATTGCGGTAGATCTGGAGAGAATCCTGACACGAGAGCACGTGAACGAACCGAGAACGATAAGCTCGTGCGCTGTGTTTGTTTGGGCTCCGTAGAGAACGGGGAGTTACGGGGATGAGCTTCTGCTTTGCGTAAATGACGTTGAAGTCACTCAAATGAGGTTCTTTGGATTTTGATGCCTTCAACGAAGAACGAAGAGCACCAGGATGAGTTCCTGCACTGCCTGAATGACGTTGGTCACTCAAATGAGTTTCGTTGGGTTTTTATGACTTCGTTGGCGAATGAAAATAAACGGAATGAGCTTCTGTACTGAGTGAATAATGTTGCAGTCACGCAAATGAGTTTCTTCCGGTTTTGTTAAGTTTTTATGGCTTCGTTGGAGATCGAAGAGCAATAGGATAAGCCCCTGCATTGCGTGCATTCACGTCATTACGTTGGCCACTGAAATGCGTTTGTTTGGGTTTTCGTGACTTAGTTGGAGTTGGAGAGTAACATCATGAGCTTATGTACTGAGTGAATGATGTTGCAGTCACGCAAATGAGTTTGTTTAGGTTTCTTTAGGTTTTTATGACTTCGACCAACAAAGAATAGTAACAGAATGATCTTCGGTGTGAATGGCATTGAAATCAATGAAATTGGGTCACGCCCTTTTCATAGTGGACGTTTGTGGGGAACGAATGAAAAGAACTATTCCAAACCCAAACAAACTCTCTCAAGACTTTCCGGTAGATCCTCGAAGTTGAGGGCTCCTTTAGATACGTCTCGACTGTTTACAAACCCTACGATAAACAAACAAAAAAGAAGCAAAATGAGCCATTTACAAATGTTTTTATTTCCCTCATTTCGTTTTTTTTTTTCTCGTAACGATCTCTCCATGTCGGGTGCCGGTTCTTCAAACTTGTCTTCTTCGCGGTGGGTTCTTTGTGCGAGCCAAGCAACCAGAGAATGAAAAGAAAATGCAATTAACCGCACCTTGAGTGAGAAAAGGTAGGGGGGTAAGAGGTGCTAATTAAACAACGCTCCTTTCTTCGGTCTCCTCTGGTGTTACCCTATATCTACACGTGCATATTGAGACAAGCACTCGAGAGTGACAGTTGCTTGGATAATGGATTTTTCCCCCCTTTTTTGGTTGGTTTAGAAAAGTGGAAGGAAAAAAGTCGAAGAGTAAAACAAAGATGGTGGAGTTGGCAGGAGCGGGGGGAGGCTGGGAGCTCGATAGAATGAGAAGTAAGACAAGGGAGTGGTAGCCATCGCTCACTATTCTTTCCATTTTTATAGTCACGCCATTCCGCGCACGACGTCTCCTTTTCTCGAAGAGCGTTTGCAGCCCTCACAAAGCTCCCTCTCTCCTTCTCTCTCCCTCTCTCTCTCTCTCTCTCACGCTCTCTTTTTCTCTCCTTGCTAAGTTTAAGGTTCGAGCCCATTTTCAACGTCAACTACGCTGTTTTTACATTCATCCAGAGAAGAAAGGATCGCCCGGTACTCTTTCGTGCCTCTTTTTCTCGTCGCAAAAAAAAATCATTAACACCACCCGCATTAACACCCACCGCTCCTACCACCAGGGGTGAATATACATTAATGGCGATGCTCCCGGTGCGCCTGGTTTTCATTTAATTATTTTTTTATAGCAAACTGCAGCCTGATGATCGATAAATATTTGCATACGCGTGCGAGTTCCGTCGATAGTCAACCGAACCAGCCAATTTGACCCATTAAAATTCCGTTGTTACATTTTTTTAATACATTCCGTCGCTTCAAGCGTTTAACCTGTTCCAATATTCGTCCCGTGTACACTCGCGACTACGACCGCGCTACCAGATCAGGATTTTTTCCCTACATTTAGAATGTTTTCGTTCCGACGTGAGTTTGGGGGAAAACATTCTCTAGGGTTAAAAAAAATAGTTTTGGCAAAGTTTGCATCGTTCGGATGTAACGAAAATTCTTTTTTATATTTCCATTTCTTTATTTTTGTCATTACTTACCACTTTTATTGTACCTTTCGGTTCTATATTTTTAATAAGGCTTCACAAAAATGTTTCAGTGACTTTCGCAACCTGAATGTCTCAATAAAAAAAAATAAAAAAAAAAAAAAAAAAAAAAAAAAAAAAAAAAAAAAAAAACAGTGATACAAAAAAATCACTTTAATTCCATGTTTTTTGGAGCTACGTCCCGATCACCAAACTTGTTAAAATAAGCATGAGTTAACAATCACCTGTCAAGGTAGTGGTCATTGGGAAAGTCAGTGAGGTGATACGTTCGGCACGGAATAATTCGGGTATTTTCAGGAAAAAAAAACCGAATCAATCTACGAATATAGCGTATGGACCATCTGGCCTATAAATGTTCATTGAATAATACGACCGATAATTTTGCAGCCTCGACGTATTTTTATTTTTATTTTTTTTTTATTTCCCGTTCTCGTTTTCAACGCTGTCGGGAATGATGAAATTCACGCGCGTTTTATAGCCGGTGTGTATAGCTCAATGTACGAAAATTGATCGTAATCTGAGCATAGTTGTTTATTCGGCCACTTTCTCACTCTCCTGTTCCGGATACACGTGCATGTGTGTCGACGCGATATCGCATGAACTAATAAAAGTAGTTGCAGGGCGCGTAAAAATAGAAAGAAAAAATAAATAAAAACAAACGAGGCGGGAATGTTCGCAACACAACGACAACGCGACGTGTGCCACATGTACGTAACGTATTGTGCTGGAAAAAAAAGAGAGAAAAAGAAAATGGGAAAGACAGGCAGCGAAAAAAAGAGAGCAGGCAATAACGCAAAAAAAATATATATATGGCGAAACGTAATGGCGGGGAAGGTGAGGGTGATATGGTGAACGATCGAGCATTTCCACGCTGCTGGTCTCGTACCAGTCATTCCCTTCTCCCCCTCCCCTCTCTCTCTCCCTCTCTCACTCTTTCCCTCCAATTCTTCTCTTTGCAGTTCACAAGGCTGGTTTTCCCCGTACACGTGACGATAACGTGGAAACACGCTTATGGAAAATGGCGCGAAGGTGTGTGTTCGCGCAAGCTCATCGATAAATAACGTAAAAATGGTAACGCCTCCCCTCTCTGCCCTCTCACTCTCGCTGTCCCCCTCGTTGTGTCCTCGATTCGTTCCCTCTCCTTGATTCAATATGTTCTACCCCACCCCCTTGTTCCGATACAGTAGCCCGATGGATCCGGCAAAAAATGCAACGTACAATATCCATATGGAGGTGAGGAGAGAGGGATCAGCGTTTGGGGGATGAAAACGCGAGGGTAAAAATCCGGAAAGTGTATCCAGGAGCGCGAAACGAGAAAAAGAGAGAGCGAGAGAGAGAGGGGGGTGGGATGTTGGGAGAGGGAGGAGCCGTTTTCAGCGAAACGTCAAAAATTTGACAGTTCTATTAATTTTCGAACTGGCTTCGCGTATGCTATTCAGAGGGGGTGGTCTTGCCCGTGGCGAGGTTTTCATGGGTCAATCATGTTTTATTTTTCCATTTACCCTGAGCGCCTCAGCAGTTCTTTTTTTTCTGCTGTCGTACGCTTCTGACGCATACCTGAAACGCAATGGGGTGCCTTCAGGGTGATCTGGCGCTTTCCGGGATCATCAATGAAATTCCCCGAAGATCCATTGAAAATTCGTTGGCTAAGCGATGGACCCGAAAGAAAAACAGCTGTGAACATAGTTGCCAGGCAAGAGGATTATGAGAACGTAGTTGGGATATGTCCGTATACTTGTTTGCATAGATTGCTTAATTAATTGATCCAGTGGCGAGTAGTTGGTGCGTGAAACAGTGATGATACACTGATTGGACATGTCTAGACGTCCGAACATTGGTTGATTAATTGATTAATCCAGTGGCGAGTAGTTGGTAGACTGGACAATGGTGATCAACTAATTGGACATGTATATACGCACATACATTGCTTAATTCATTTATTAAGGCAGTGGCGAGTAGTTGGTGGCTGAAGCGATGGTGAGCCACTAATTGGGAATGTATATACATTCCCAGAAATGGGTTCAGAAATTGCGCAGCTGTTAAGCAAGACAATCGCCATCAACCAAGGTGACATGTATATTGGACATGTCTAGACACTGTTCAATGCATTGATTAATTCAGTAGGTCGCAGTTGGTGATCAAAACAATGCAAATCAACCGGTTGAACATGTCGCCGCTAACGTTAGTACAATGACCAACGTTGAATTCTTTCAGAACGGACGAGCAAGCAGCGAGAGCAGCGAGGATGGCGCCGGCAGCAGTGCCAGCACATCCAGAGGCGCCGGAAGTGGTTTCGGCCTCGGGGGCACGATCGGTTGCGCCGGTGGATGGCGCAGCGTTTTTGGCGCGGTCTCCGGACGCGAATTGAGGCTCTACGAGTGCGCACCTTGGAGCCCTGAGGCCTGGGCATCGCCCAGCATAACTTGTCCTTTGATAGCGACCAGGTGAGTCCCTCAAGATGATTTCAATACTTGGTATAGATGGCCAGAGTCCCGCAAGTGAGCTGTGGCTAGGAAAGAGCTTAGATCCCGATTTCCATGGCTGCATTACTCGAAGGAATGAATTGACCAGCCCCTCGACAACGATTTCTATAATGTATCGATGATCGTCTTGTGACTTTGTGATGTTCCATCGATGATCATATTGGAACTTTGAGATGATGTAGTTGATGATCGTATTGTGACTTTGTGATCTTCCATTGATGATCACATTGCAACTTTGAGATGATGTGGTTGATGATCAAATTGAGACTTTGGGATGCTGAGTTGATGATCATGTTGAGACTTTGTGATCCTATGTTGATAATCATATTGGAACATTGGGACCCTGCGTTCATGATCATATTACGATTTTGACACTCTGCGTTCATCAAATTGGGACTTTGTGATACTGTGTTGATGATCATATTGAAAGCTTGTGATCCTGTTGTGATGATCATACCGGAAATATTGTGACGCTGTATTGACTAAATCAGGACTTTATGACCCTGAGTTGATGATCATATTGGGACTTTGTAATCCTGTGTCGATAATCAAATTGGGACTTTGTGAACCTGTATTGATGATTATATTGAGACTTGGTGATCCTCTGTTGACGATAATATCGAAGCTTTGTGGTTCGGAGTTGATGATTAGATCGAAACTTTGTTATCCTGTGTTGATCAAATTGAGACTTCGTTATCCTACGATTCTAATCTTGCAACGAACATCAATCAAGTGTCCGCCTTCGATTTTGTTGAAACTCATATATATGAGAAAGCATTAAAAACTATTAGACACCTATTTTTGGATGAGCGGAAAACAGTTTTTAGGGCGGAAACCACCCCTCAAAGGAAGGCGAGTGGAGGCGTGATTTTGCACTTTCACCCACAAGCAGTCCACCGATCAGAGTGAAAGGAAAATCAAAATTCTTCTAATGTAAAGCGATTATTAAATGATTGGGGTGACCGCCTTCCTTCAAGGGGTGGTTTCCGCTCTTCAAACTGTTTTCCGCTGATAAATCGAAATACATGTCTAATAGATGTCAATGCTTTATCACACGTATTCCAACAAAATCGAAGGCGCACTCTATTGGTCACCATAATGGGACTTTGTGATACTGTGTTGTTGATCAAATTGGGACTTTATGACTCCGAGTTGATGATCAAATTAGAACTCTGTCATCCTCTATTGATAATCATATTGAAACTTTGAGACCCTGCGTCGGTGATCATATTACGACTTTGGAACCCTGTGTTCATCAAATTAGGCCTTTGTAATACTGTATTGATGATAATATTGGAATTCTGTGATCCCGTTTTGCTGATCATACCGGAAACTTTACTCGAAGGAATGAATTTCCCAGCCCCTAGACAACGGTTTCTATAATGTATCCATGATCATATTGTGACTGTGATCCTCCATTGATGATCATATTGGAACTTTCAGATGATGTAGTTGATGATCAAATTGAGACTTCGTGATCCTGAGTTG